>CM035149.1:70335588-70510286 GCA_020205605.1 Panax ginseng
TATGCTAAGATGGCAAACATACTGTGAAAATCTGATGTAGAGATGATGTTCGCCTAACATGGGGTGTCATTGGGTTGATCCCCTAATAATACTCTAAGGAGAGTTCACAGTCTTTGTGACTGTTGAACAGTTTTTGAGAGTTGTTCGTCCACGACTGATGAACAAATTTTATTAGTTCATGGTCGTTTTTGATCACTCAATCGACATTAAAATGATTTTAAAATCATGTTAAGCTTTTGAGATTTCAAGTTTCTACCTTGTGAAAATGTTATTGAACTCTTTTTTGTTCATCCATTCGAAATGTTTTTAAGTGATTATGATACAAATATTTGTTTATATTTTTATACTTGTTGAGAAAAGTAGTTTTCATTCTTACTATATCAAAATATTTTTCAACTTAAGCGAAGAAAACCGAAAGGTCGGGAAAAGATAAGAGAAATGATGTAATATTTTTGTAATAGTTTATTATATTTTGTTTAAGTTGTAATAGTTAGTAAGGTTAAAAATCCGGGGGACTATAAGACATGTAATGTAAATTATTGTATTTATTTTTATTTATTTAAGTTTATATTATTAGATAGATGTTGTGGATGATCATGAATAGTAAACACCATATCTGTTGTTTCAAGTACATGAATTTTGGGGGCATCACATGTAAAACCTCAACTTATTATAAATAAAATTAAATTTCTCTATTCATTCTCTTGAAATAATAAGAAGTTAATTTGATATAATACTTTGGTTATGGGCAAAATGTGCAAATTTTACAAAATAAGCAAGTGGTTATAAAATAATCATTGTTGTCGGAAAATATTCGTTTGGTCGTGGCTCGGTCTCCGTATGTCAGAATCGAGTCCCGTAAGTTTTAACGCGTGTCTAATACCTACGCGGTGCTATATATGTGTTTGCGTGGCATCCGACAGACAATGCGTATTTTAGGCTCATTTTAGACTTTTTCCCCAAGTGTTGGCGAGTTTTGCAAATTGGGCGATAACTCGGTCTCCGTATGTCGGAATCGAGTCCCGTACGTTCTAACGCGTGTCTAATACCTACGCGGTGTTATGTGTGTGTTTGCGTGGCGTCCGGATGGACGATGCGGGTTTTGGGCTCTTTTCGGCTTTTCCCCAAGAGTTGGCGAGTTTTTACAAACTAAGCGATAACTTTCGGTCTCCGTATGTCGAGAATCGAGTCCGTAAGTTCTAATGCATGTCTAATACCTCACGCGGTGCTATGTGTGTTTTTGCGTGGCATCCGGACAGACGATCACGGGTTTGGGCTCTTTTTGGCTTTTTCTAGAAGTGTTGGCGAGTTTTGCAAAGCTGGCGATAACTTTCGGTCTCCGTATGTCAGAATCGAGTCCCGTAAGTTCTAACACATGTCTAATACCTACGCGGTGCTATGTGTGTGTTTGCGTGGCATCCAGACGGACGATACGGGTTTTGGACTCTTTTTTTGCTTTTTGCCTAAGTGTTGGTGCAAAGTGGGCGATAACTCGGTCTCTGTATGTCGAAATCGATTCCCGTAAGTCTAATGTGTGTCTAATATCCGGTGCTATATATGTGTGTATTTGCGTGGCGCCGGACCGGACGATCTGGTTTTGGGCTCTTTTTCGGCTTTTTGCCCAAGTGTTGGCGAGTTTTACAAACTAGGCGATAACTCGGTCTCCGTATGTCAAAATCGAGTCCCGTAAGTTCTAATGCGTGTCTAATACCTACGCGGTGCTATGTGAGTGTTTGCATGGCGTCTAGACGGACGATACGGGTTTTGGGCTCTTTTTCGGTTTTTTGCCTTAAGTGTTGGCGAGTTTTGCAAACTGAGCGATAACTCGGTCTCCGTATGTCAGAATCGAATCCCGTAAGTTCTAACGCGTGTCTAATACCTACGCAGTGCTATGTGTGTATTTGCATGGCGTCCGGACGGACGATGCAAGTTTTGGGCTCTTTTACAATTTTTTGCCTAAGTGTTGGCGAGTTTTGCAAACTGGTCGATAACTCGGTCTTCGTATGTCAGAATCGAGTCCCGTAAGTTCTAACACGTGTCTAATACCTACGCGGTGCTATGTGTGTGTTTGCGTGGCGTCCGAACGGACGATGCGGGTTTTGTTTTCGGCTTTTTGCCTAAGTGTTGGCGAGTTTTGCAAAGTGGGCGATAACTCGGTCTCCGTATGTCAGAATTGAGTACCATAAGTTCTAACGCGTGTCTAATACCTACGCGGTGCTATATGTGTGTTTGTGTGGCGTCCGGACGACGATACGGGTTTTAGACTCTTTTTCGGCTTTTTACCTAAGTGTTGGCGAGTTTTGCAAACTGGGCGATAACTCGGTCTCCGTATGTCAGAATCGAGTCCCGTATATTCTAACCCGTGTCTAATACCTACGCGGTTCTATGTGTGTGTTTGCGTGGCGTCCGAACGGACGATGCAGGTTTTGGGCGCTTTTTCAGTTTTTTGCCTAAGTGTTGGCGAGTTTTACAAACTGGGCGATAACTCAGTCTCCGTATGTCGGAATCGAGTCCCGTAAGTTCTAACGCGTGTCTAATACCCTGGCGGTGCTATGTGTGTATTTCGTGGCGTCCGAGCGCAGACGATGCGGTTTTAGGCTCTTTTGACTTTTTTGCCTAAGTGTTGGCGAGTTTTACAAAGCAGGCGATAACTTTCGGTCTTCGCATGTCGAGAATCGAGTCCCGTAAGTTCTAACGCGTATCTAATACTACAGCGGTGCTATGTGTGTGTTTTGCGTGGCGTCCGGACGGACGATGCGGGTTTTAGGCTCTTTTGGCTTTTTGCCCAAAGAGTTGGCGAGTTTTGCAAACTAGGCGATAACTCGGTCTCCGTATGTTGGAATCGAGTCCCGTAAGTTCTAACGCGTTTCTAACACCTACGCGGTGCTATGTGTGTGTTTACGTGGCGTCCGGACGGACGATACGAATTTTGGGCTCTTTTTCGGCTTTTTGCCTAAGTGTTGGCGAGTTTTACAAACTGGGCGATAACTCGGTCTCCATATGTCGGAATCGAGTCCCGTAAGTCTAATGTGTGTCTAATACCGACGCGGTGTTATGTTTGTGTTTGCGTGGCGTCCGGACGGACGATGCAGGTTTTGGGCTCTTTTTCGGCTTTTTGCCTAAGTGTTGGCGAGTTTGCAAACTAGGCGATAACTCGGTCTTCGTATGTCAGAATCGAGTCCGTATGTTCTAAACTGCGTGTCAATACTCACGCGGTGCTATGTTTGTGTTTGCGTGGCGTCCGGACGGACGTCACGGGTTTTGGGCTCTTTTTTCATTGACTTTTTTGCCTAAGTGTTGGCGAGTTTTATAAACTGGGCGATAACTCGGTCTCCGTATGTTGGAATCGAGTCCCGTAAGTTCTAACGCATGTCTAATACCTACGCGGTGCTATGTGTGTGTTTTGCGTGGCGTCCAGGACAGACGACGATCTGGGTTTTGAGGCTCTTTTTCGGCTTTTTGCCTAAGTGTTGGCGAGTTTTGCAAACTAGGCGATAACTCGGTCTCCGTATGTCAGAATCGAGTCCCATAAGTTTTAACGCGTGTCTAATACCTACGCGGTGCTATGTATGTGTTTGCATGGCGTCCGGACAGACGATGCGTGTTTTGGGCTCATTTTCGGCTTTTTCCCCAAGTGTTGGCGAGTTTTGCAAACTTGGCGATGCTTTCGGTCTCCGTATCGAGAATCGAGTCCCTTAAGTCCAACGTGTCTAATACCTCGCGGTGCTATGTATGTGTTTGCGTGGCGTCCGGGATGGACGATCGTGTTTTGGGCTCATTTTGGCTTTTTCCCAAGTGTTGGCGAGTTTTGCAAACTTGGCGATAACTTCGGTCTCCGTATGTCGAATCAAGTCCCTTAAGTCCAGCGCGTGTCTAATACCCTGCGATTGCTATGTGTGTGTGTTGCGTGGCGTCCGGATGGGACGATGCGGGTTTTGGGCTCTTTTGGCTTTTTTGCCTAAGTGTTGGCGAGTTTTGCAAACTGGGCGATAACTCGGTCTCCGTATGTCGGAATCCAATCCCGTAAGTTCTAACGCGTGTCTAATACCTACGCAGTGCTATGTGTGTGTTTGCATGGCGTCCGGACGGACGATGCAGGTTTTGGGCTCTTTTTCAGTTTTTTGCCTAAGTGTTGGCGAGTTTTGCAAACTGGGCGATAACTCGGTCTTCGTATGTCAGAATCGAGTCCCGTAAGTTCTAACGCGTGTCTAATACCTACGCGGTGCTATGTGTGTGTTTGCGTGGCATCCGGACGGACGATACGGGTTTTGGGCTCTTTTTTGGCTTTTTGCCTAAGTGTTGGCGAGTTTTGCAAATTGGCGATAACTCGGTCTCCGTATGTCAGAATCGAGTCCCGTAAGTTCTAACGCGTGTCTAATACCTACGCGGTGTTATGTGTGTGTTTACGTGGCATCCGGACGGACGATGCGGGTTTTAGGCTCTTTTTTTGCTTTTTGCCTAAGTGTTGGTGCAAACTGGGCGATAACTCGGTCTCCGTATGTCGAAATCGATTCCCGTAAGTCTAATGTGTGTCTAATACCGACGCGGTGCTATGTGTGTATTTGCGTGGCGTCCGGACGGACGATACGGGTTTTGGGCTCTTTTTCGGCTTTTTGCCCAAGTGTTGGCGAGTTTTACAAACTAGGCGATAACTCGGTCTCCGTATGTCAGAATCGAGTCCCGTAAGTTTTAACGCGTGTCTAATACCTACGCGGTGTTATGTGTGTGTTTACGTGGCATCCGGACGGACGATGCAGGTTTTAGGCTCTTTTTTTGCTTTTTGCCTAAGTGTTGGCGAGTTTGCAAACTGGCGATAACTTCGGTCTCCGTATGTCGAATCGATTCCGTAAGTCTAATGTGTGTCTAATACCGACGCGGTGCTATGTGTGTATTTGCGTGGCGTCCGGACGGACGATACGGGTTTTGGGCTCTTTTTCGGCTTTTTGCCCAAGTGTTGGCGAGTTTTACAAACTAGGCGATAACTCGGTCTCCGTATGTCATAATCGAGTCCCGTAAGTTCTAACGCGTGTCTAATACCTACAAGGTGTTATGTGAGTGTTTGCATGGCGTCTAGATAGACGATACGTGTTTTGGGCTATTTTTCAGTTTTTTGCCTTAAGTGTTGACGAGTTTTGCAAACTGGGCGATAACTCAGTCTCCGTATGTCGGAATCGAATCCCGTAAGTTCTAACGCGTGTCTAATACCTACGCAGTGCTATGTGTGTGTTTGCATGGCGTCCGGACGGACGATGCAGGTTTTGGGCTCTTTTACAATTTTTTGCCTAAGTGTTGGCGAGTTTTGCAAACTGGTCGATAACTCGGTCTTCGTATGTCAGAATCGAGTCCCGTAAGTTCTAACACGTGTCTAATACCTACGCGGTGCTATGTGTGTGTTTTTGCGTGGCATCCGGACGGACGATACGGGTTTTGGGCTCTTTTTCGGCTTTTTGCCTAAGTGTTGGCGAGTTTTGCAAATTGGGCGATAACTCGGTCTCCGTATGTCAGAATCGAGTCCCGTAAGTTCTAACGCGTGTCTAATACCTACGCGGTGTTATGTGTGTGTTTACGTGGCATCCGGACGGATGATGCGGGTTTTAGGCTCTTTTTTTGCTTTTTGCCTAAGTGTTGGTGCAAACTGGGCGATAACTCGGTCTCCGTATGTCGAAATCGATTCCCGTAAGTCTAATGTGTGTCTAATACTGACGCGGTGCTATGTGTGTGATTTGCGTGGCGTCCGGACGGACGATACGGGTTTTGGGCTCTTTTTCGGTTTTTTGCCCAAGAGTTGGCGAGTTTTACAAACTAGGCGATAACTCGGTCTCCGTATGTCAGAATCGAGTCCCGTAAGTTTTAACAGCGTGTCTAATACTACAGCGGTGTTATGTGTGTGTTACGTGGCATCCGGACGGACAGACGATCGGGGTTTTAGGGCTCTTTTTTGCTTTTTGCCTAAGTATTGGTGCGAGTTTTGCAACCTGGCGATAACTTCGGTCTCCGTATGTCGAAATCGAGTCCGTAAGTTCTAATGTGTGTCTAATACCTACTGCGGTGCTATGTGTGTGTGTTTGCGTGGCGTCCGGACGAGACGATCATCGGGTTTTGGGCTCTTTTTGGCTTTTGCCCAAGTGTTGGCGAGTTTTACAAACTAAGGCGATAACTTTCGGTCTCCGTATGTCATAATCGAGTCCCGTAAGTTCTAACGCGTCTAATACCTACCTACAAGGTGTTATGTATGTGAGTGTTTGCATGGCGTCTAGATGAGACGATCACGTGTTTTGGGCTATTTTTCGGCTTTTTGCCTTAAGTGTTGTGAGTTTTGCAAAGCGGGCGATAACTTTCGGTCTCCGTATGTCGGAATCGAGTCCGTAAGTTCTAGCGTGTCTAATACCTCTGGCGGTGCTTATGTGTGTGTTTGCGTGGCGTCCGGACCAGACGATGGAGGTTTTGGGCTCTTTTACAATTTTTGCCTAAGTGTTGGCGAGTTTTTTGCAAACTAGGCGATAACTTTCGGTCTTCGTATGTCGAATCGAGTCCCGTAAGTTCTAATGTGCGTGTCTAATACCTACAGCGTCTTGCTATATGTGTGTTTTGCGTAGCGTCCGGACCGAGACGATGCGGGTTTGGGCTTTTTGGCTTTTTTGCTAAGTGTTGGCGAGTTTTGCAAAGTGAAGGCGATAACTTTCGGTCTCCGTATGTCGAATCGAGTACCATAAGTTCTAACGCGTGTCTAATACCTACGCGGTGCTATATGTGTGTTTGTGTGGCGTTCGGACGGACGATGCGGGTTTTGGACTCTTTTTCGGCTTTTTGCCTAAGTGTTGGCGAGTTTTGCAAACTGGGCGATAACTCGGTCTCCGTATGTCAGAATCGAGTCCCGTATGTTCTAACTCGTGTCTAATACCTACGCGGTGCTATGTGTGTGTATGCGTGGCGTCCGGACGGACGATGCAAGTTTTGGGCTATTTTTCAGTTTTTTGCCTAAGTGTTGGCGAGTTTTACAAACTGGGTGATAACTCGGTCTCCGTATGTCGGAATCGAGTCCCGTAAGTTCTAACGCGTGTCTAATACCTACGCGGTGCTATGTGTGTGTTTGCGTGGCGTCCGGACGAGACGATGCGGGTTTTGGGCTCTTTTTCAGTTTTTTGCCTAAGTGTTGGCGAGTTTTACAAACTGGGCGATAACTCGGTCTCCGTATGTCGGAATCGAGTCCCGTAAGTTCTAACGCGTGTCTAATACCTACGCGGTGCTGTGTGTGTGTTTGCGTGGCGTTCGAGACAGACGATGCGGGTTTTGGGCTCTTTTTTGGCTTTTTGCCTAAGAGTTGGCGAGTTTTGCAAACTAGGCGATAACTCGGTCTCCGTATGTCGGAATCGAGTCCCGTAAATTCTAACGCGTGTCTAATACCTACGCGGTGCTATGTGTGTGTTTACGTGGCGTCCGGACCAGACGATCACGGTTTTGGGCTCTTTTTCGCTTTTTGCCTAAGTGTTGGCGAGTTTTACAAAGCTGGCGATAACTTTCGGTCTCCATATGTCGGAATCGAGTCCGTAAGTCTAATGTGTCTAATACCCTCGCGGTGTTATGTTTGTGTTTGCGTGGCGTCCGGACCAGACGATCACGTGTTTTGGGCTCTTTTTGGCTTTTTGCCCAAGTGTTGGCGAGTTTTGCAAACTGGGCGATAACTAGGTCTTCGTATGTCAAAATCGAGTCCCGTAAGTTCTAACCGTGTCTAATACCTACGCGGTGCTATGTTTGTGTTTGCGTGGCATCCGGACGGACGATGCGGGTTTTGGGCTCTTTTTCGGTTTTTTGCCTAAGTGTTGGCGAGTTTTGCAAACTGGGCGATAACTCGATCTCCGTATGTCGGAATCGAGTCCCGTAAGTTCTAACGCGTGTCTAATACATACGCGGTGCTATGTGTGTGTTTGCGTGGCGTTCGGAGCCAGACGATGGGTTTTGGGCTCTTTTTCGACTTTTTTGCCTAAGTGTTGGCGAGTTTTGCAAACTAGGCGATAACTCGGTCTCCGTATGTTGGAATCGAGTCCCGTAAATTCTAACGCGTGTCTAATACCTACGTGGTGCTATGTGTGTGTTTACGTGGTGTCCGGACGGACGATACGAATTTTGGGCTCTTTTTCGGCTTTTTGCCTACGTGTTGGCGAGTTTTACAAACTGGGCGATAACTCGGTCTCCATATGTCGGAATCGAGTCCCGTAAGTCTAATGTGTGTCTAATACCGACGCGGTGTTATGTTTGTGTTTAAGCGTGGCGTCCGGACGGACGATGCGCGGTTTTAGGCTCTTTTGGCTTTTTGCCCAAGTGTTGGCGAGTTTTGCAAATTAGGCGATAACTTTCGGTCTCAAGTATGTCGAATCGAGTCCGTAGTAGTTCTAACCCATGTCTAATACCTACGCAGTGCTATGTTTGTGTTTGCGTGGCGTCTAGACGGACGATGCGGGTCTTTGGCTCTTTTCTAGTTTTTTGCCTAAGTGTTGGCGAGTTTTACAAACTGGGCGATAACTCGGTCTCCGTATGTCAGAATCGAGTCCCATAAGTTCTAACGCGTGTCTAATACCTACGCGGTGCTATATGTGTGTTTGCGTGGCGTTCGAACGGACGATGCCGGTTTTTGGCTCTTTTTCTGCTTTTTGCCTAATTGTTGGCGAGTTTTGCAAATTAGGCGATAACTCGGTCTCCGTATGTCAGAATCGAGTCCCATAAGTTTTAACGCATGTCTAATACCTACGCGGTGCTATGTATGTTTTTGCGTGGCGTCCGGACAGACGATGCGTATTTTTGGCTCATTTTCGGCTTTTTCCCCAAGTGTTGGCGAGTTTTGCAAATTGGGCGATAACTCTGTCTCCGTATGTCGGAATCGAGTCCCGTACGTTCTAATACGTGTCTAATACCTACGCGGTGCTATGTGTGTGTTTGCGTGTCATCCGGACGGACGATGCGGGTTTTGGGCTCTTTTTCGGATTTTTGCCCAAGAGTTGGCGAGTTTTGCAAACTAGGCGATAACTCGGTCTCCGTATGTCAGAATCGAGTCCCGTAAGTTCTAACGCGTGTCTAATACCTACGCGGTGCTATGTGTGTTTTTGCGTGGCATCCGGACGGACGATGCGGGTTTTGGGCTCTTTTTCGGCTTTTTGCCTAAGTGTTGGTGAGTTTTGCAAACTGGGCGATAACTCGGTCTCCGTATGTCGGAATCGAGTCTCTTAAGTCCAACGCGTGTCTAATACCTACGCGGTGCTATGTGTGTGTTTGCGTGGCGTCCGGACGGACGATGCGTGTTTTGGGCTCTTTTTCGGCTTTTTGCCCAAGTGTTGGCGAGTTTTGCAAACTAGGCGATAACTCGGTCTCCGTATGTCAAAATCGAGTCCCGTAAGTTCTAACGCGTGTCTAATACCTACGCGGTGCTATGTGTGTGTTTGCGTGGCGTCCGGACGGACGATGCGGGTTTTGGGCGCTTTTTTCGATTTTTTTCCTTAAGTGTTGGCGAGTTTTGCAAACTGGGCGATAACTCGGTCTCCGTATGTCGGAATCGAGTCCCGTAAGTTCTAACGCGTGTCTAATACCTACGCTGGTGCTATGTGTGTGTTTGCGTGGCGTCCGGACAGACGATGCGAGTTTTGGGCTCTTTTTTGGCTTTTTGCCTAAGTGTTGGCGAGTTTTGCAAAGTGGGCGATAACTCGGTCTCCGTATGTCAGAATTGAGTACCATAAGTTCTAACTAGTGTCTAATACCTACGCGGTGCTATGTGTGTGTTTGTGTGGCGTCCGGACGGACGATACGGGTTTTGGGCTCTTTTTCGGCTTTTTGCCTAAGTGTTGGCGAGTTTTGCAAACTAGGCGATAACTCGGTCTCCGTATGTCAGAATCGAGTCCCGTATGTTCTAGCCCGTGTCTAATACCTACGCGGTGCTATGTGTGTGTTTGCGTGGCGTCCGGACGGACGATGCTGGTTTTGGGCTCTTTTTCAGTTTTTTGCCTAAGTGTTGGCGACTTTTACAAACTGGGTGATAACTCGGTCTCCGTATGTCGGAATCGAGTCCGTAAGTTCTAACGCGTGTCTAATACCTACGCGGTGCTATGTGTGTGTTTGCGTGGTGTCCGAACGGACGTTGCCGGTTTTGGGCTCTTTTTCGGCTTTTTGCCTAAGTGTTGGCTAGTTTTACAAACTAGGCGATAACTCGGTCTTCGTATGTCAGAATCGAGTCCCGTAAGTTCTAACGCATGTCTAATATCTACGCGGTGCTATGTGTGTGTTTGCGTGGTGTCCGGACGGACGATGCGGGTTTTGGGCTCTTTTTCGGCTTTTTGCCCAAGAGTTGGCGAGTTTTGCAAACTAGGCGATAACTCGGTCTCCGTATGTCAGAATCGAGTCCCGTAAGTTCTAACGCGTGTCTAATACCTCTGGCGGTGCTGCTATGTGTTTTTTGTGGCATCCGAGCAGACGATCGATGCGGGTTTTGGGCTCTTTTTCGGCTTTTTACCTAAGTGTTGGCGAGTTTTGCAAACTGGGCGATAACTCGGTCTCCGTATGTCAGAATCGAGTCCCGTAAGTTCTAACGCGTGTCTAATACCTACGCGGTGCTATGTGTGTGTTTGCGTGGCATCCGGACGGACGATGCGGGTTTTGGGCTCTTTTTTGGCTTTTTGCCTAAGTGTTGGCGAGTTTTGCAAACTGGGCGATAACTCGGTATCAATATGTCAGAATCGATTCCCGTAAGTCTAATGTGTGTCTAATACTGACGCGGTGCTATGTGTATGTTTGCGTGGCATCCGGACGGACGATACGGGTTTTGGGTTCTTTTTCGGCTTTTTGCCTAAGTGTTGGCAAGTTTTGCAAACTGGGCGATAACTCGGTCTTCGTATGTCAGAATCGAGTCCCGTAAGTTCTAACGCGTGTCTAATACCTACGCGGTGCTATGTGTGTGTTTGTGTGGCGTCCGGACGGACGATGCGGGTTTTGGGCTCTTTTTTGGATTTTTGCCCAAGAGTTGGCGAGTTTTGCAAACTAGGCGATAACTCGGTCTCCGTATGTCAGAATCGAGTCCCGTAAGTTCAAACACGTGTCTAATACCTACGCGGTGCTATGTGTGTGTTTGCGTGGCGTCCGGGACGGACGATATTGGTTTTGGGCTTATTTTCGATTTTTTGCCTAAGTGTTGGCGAGTTTTGTAAACTGGGCGATAACTCGGTCTCCGTATGTCGGAATCGAGTCCGTAAGTTCTAATGCGTGTCTAATACCTACACAGTGCTATGTGTGTGTTTGCGTGGCGTCCGGACCAGACGATCTGGGTTTTAGGCTCTTTTCGCTTTTTGCCTAAGTGTTGGCGAGTTTTGCAAACTGGGCGATAACTCGATCTCCGTATGTCAGAATCGAATCTCGTAAGTTCTAACACGTGTCTAATACCTACGCGGTGCTATGTGTGTGTTTGTGTGGCGTCCGGACGGACGATGCGGGTTTTGGGCTCTTTTTCGGCTTTTTGCCTAAGTGTTGGCGAGTTTTATAAACTGGGCGATAACTCGGTCTCCGTATATCGGAATCGAGTCCCGTAAGTTCTAACGCATGTCTAATACCTACGCGGTGCTATGTATGTGTTTGCGTGGCGTCCAGACGGACGATGCAGGTTTTGGGCTCTTTTTCGGTTTTTTGCCTAAGTTTTGGCGAGTTTTGCAAACTGGGCGATAACTCGGTCTTCGTATGTCAGAATCGAGTCTCGTAAATTCTAACACATGTCTAATACCTACGCGGTGCTATGTGTGTGTTTGCGTGGCGTCCGGACGAACGATTTGGGTTTTGGGATCTTTTTCGGCTTTTTGCGTAAGTGTCAGCGAGTTTTGCAAACTGGGTGATAACTCAGTCTCCGTATGTCGGAATCGAGTCCCGTAAATTCTAACGCGTGTCTAATACCTACGTGGTGCTATGTGTGTGTTTGTGTGGCGTCCGGACGGACGATGCGGGTTTTGGGCTCTTTTTCGGATTTTTGCCCAAGTGTTGGCGAGTTTTGCAAATTGGGCGATAACTCGGTCTCCGTATGTCGGAATCGAGTCCCATAAGTTCTAACGCGTGTCTAATACCTACGCGGTGCTATGTGTGTGTTTGCGTGGCGTCCAGGCGGACGATGCGAGTTTTAGGCTCTTTTTCGGCTTTTTGCCTAAATGTTGGCGAGTTTTGCAAACTAGGCAATAATTCGGTCTCCGTATGTCAGAATCGAGTCCCGTAAGTTCTAATGCATATCTAATATCTACGCGGTGCTATGTGTGCAAACCTTTTCGGTTGCGTTGGTTCAACCAGTTAAATACACCAACTGGCGACTCTTAAAGTAAAAAAGTCGACATTATACATGTTGGACCTTTTTCACTTATTTTTTCAAACAAATCTCGCATTAACATGAGAACACCAAAGAACAAGTAACGAAAAGGGACAAATAAAAATCCTGACATCGACAAATAGTACTTGTGAATAGTACCGTATACGTGAATAGTGTCGTATACATGAATAGTAACCTCGACATGAAAAGGTAAAAATTTCATAATATAATTCATACCAATATTTTGGAATAATGATATTGAAAGAAATAATATCATTTACGAAAAAAATAACATCCCTTACCTCAAAAGAATAGTACTTCTGACTAAAATATCGGATATAATGCTGAAGAAAACTTGCACTACTTATCAACTCTTAAAGTATCTAAATACTCACAAAAATACGCTCAATATTATAGAGAGAGAAAACTTCTGATGTTGGTGTGATTTTTAATTCTAACCAAACACCCTATTTATAGGAAATGCTTAGCACACCAGGATTGACAAAATCCTTATGGTGGCTTCTACGTATCCATCTTTGAAAAAAATAAGCACACCACTTTTGAAAAAAAATTCAGCACATTTCTCACCAACAAAGGACAAGAGTGGGGCCCACCCAGTCTAAAAAATCTCCACCAAAATATTTTAAATTTAAACAATATTCAGAAACTTTAATAATTCACAATAAATAACCCCTTTGTCAGAAAAATACGCATTTTATGTCCATTCTATAGGAAATTTAATTCTGTACAACTTTATAGAAGAAATTTTTACCAAATTCCAAACAAAAAATGACCGAAATTCACATACGGATGATTTTTAACACCTCCATTCCAACAAAATACTAATAAAACACCTCAACATTAATTCCTTCATTTATATCGACATAAAATAAATATTTTCTTATCATATAAATCAATAATTAATTATTCATAAATAATATTACAGAATCACAATAATGACAACCAGGTC
Organism: Panax ginseng; assembly: GCA_020205605.1. NCBI lineage: Eukaryota > Viridiplantae > Streptophyta > Magnoliopsida > Apiales > Araliaceae > Panax > Panax ginseng. Next base: position 70,348,878 of record CM035149.1, read on the forward strand.
GTTCCCAGGAAAGAAAGGGCTTTCCGATAAGGATTTATCCTTACTGGCGTGCAATTAGGTGACCAAACCCCTTTCCTAGACAGAACTTCCTTAGACATTGCTAATAATGCTATCTAATAATATTATTCAAATAATATAAATTATTAATCTGATAATGGGAAATACTGTGCAGTGACAATTATTGAAACAATAATAATATAAAATATCAATGTAGCAATTATTAAATCAATAAAATAAAATATTAAACAGTAATTACTGTAACAATTATTGAGTAGTGTCTTCTTACATAAGAATCAATAATCCAAAAATACTGTGCAATACTGAGTGTCTTTCTTGTGCAACCACATATATTCTTTGTACTTTAACCACTGTGTATTCAAACAAGCAGTTAATTAGTAACAAGCAAGGCCAAGTTATTTATAAAAAAAATTCATATTTGTCATTTTTTCATCAGACAATTTTCCGTTATAGGGCCCACAGATGACTACGCCGTCGTACGGATATTTCCGACAAAAAGAATATTTCTCGACCAAAACGAATATTCCCCGACAAAATGAATATTTTATGACCACTTGTTTACTTTACAAAATTTGCACATTTCACCCATAACTAAAGCATTATATCCAATCAACACCTTATTATTCAAAAATAATAATTAGAGAAATTAAATCTTTATTCATAAAAATTAGGGTCTTACAGATATGATATGCTAAATTATTAAATTGTTAATAATTCTTTGGAGATATTAAAATTTAATTTAATCAAAATTATTTTAGTGCGGACTCTGATGTTATAATTGAGTAAAACAACCCTAAAAATATGGGATATTGTGTTATGCTCGGGTAACCGACATACACTGTGAAAATACAGTGTAGAGATGATGTTACGCCTAACATGGGGTGTCATTGGGTTGATCCCCTAATAATACTCTAAGGAGAGTTCACAGTCTTTGTGACTGTTGAACAGTTTTTGAGAGTTGTTCGTCCACGACTGATGAACAAATTTTATTAGTTCATGGTCGTTTTTGATCACTCAATCGACATTAAAATGATTTTAAAATCATGTTAAGCTTTTGAGATTTCAAGTTTCTACCTTGTGAAAATGTTATTGAACTCTTTTTTGTTCATCCATTCGAAATGTTTTTAAGTGATTATGATACAAATATTTGTTTATATTTTTATACTTGTTGAGAAAAGTAGTTTTTCATTCTTACTATATCAAAATATTTTTCAACTTAAGCAGAAAACCCCGAAAGGTCGGGAAAAGATAAGAGAAATGATGTAATATTTTTGTAATAGTTTATTATATTTTGTTTAAGTTGTAATAGTTAGTAAGGTTAAAAATCTGGGGGGCTATAAGACATGTAATGTAAATTATTGTATTTATTTTTATTTATTTAAGTTTATATTATTAGATAGATGTTGTGGATGATCATGAATAGTAAACACCATATCTGTTGTTTCAAGTACATGAATTTTGGGGGCGTCACATGTAAAACCTCAACTTATTATAAATAAAATTAAATTTCTCTATTCATTCTCTTGAAATAATAAGAAGTTAATTTGATATAATACTTTGGTTATGGGCAAAATGTGCAAATTTTACAAAATAAGCAAGTGGTTATAAAATAATCATTGTTGTCGGAAAATATTCGTTTGGTCGTGGCTCGGTCTCCGTATGTCAGAATCGAGTCCCGTAAGTTTTAACGCGTGTCTAATACCTACGCGGTGCTATATATGTGTTTGCGTGGCATCCGAACAGACGATGCGTATTTTGGGCTCATTTTAGACTTTTTCCCCAAGTGTTGGCGAGTTTTGCAAATTGGGCGATAACTCGGTCTCCGTATGTCGGAATCGAGTCCCGTACGTTCTAACGCGTGTCTAATACCTATGCGGTGTTATGTGTGTGTTTGCGTGGCGTCCGGATGGACGATGCGGGTTTTGGGCTCTTTTTCGGCTTTTTCCCCAAGAGTTGGCGAGTTTTGCAAACTAGGCGATAACTCGGTCTCCGTATGTCAGAATCGAGTCCCGTAAGTTCTAACGCATGTCTAATACCTACGCGGTGCTATGTGTGTTTTTGCGTGGCATCCGGACGGACGATGCGGGTTTTGGGCTCTTTTTCGGCTTTTTGCCTAAGTGTTGGCGAGTTTTGCAAAACCTGGCGATCTTTCGGTCTCTCCGTATGTCGAGAATCGAGTCCCGTAAGTTCTAACGCATGTCTAATACCTACGCGGTGCTATGTGTGTGTTTGCGTGGCATCCGGACGGACGATACGGGTTTTGGGCTCTTTTTTTGCTTTTTGCCTAAGTGTTGGTGCAAACTGGGCGATAACTCGGTCTCCGTATGTCGAAATCGATTCCCGTAAGTCTAATGTGTGTCTAATACCGACGCGGTGCTATGTGTATTTACGTGGCGCCCGGACGGACGATACGGGTTTTGGGCTCTTTTTCGGCTTTTTGCCCAAGTGTTTGCGAGTTTTACAAACTAGGCGATAACTCGGTCTCCGTATGTCAGAATTGAGTCCCGTAAGTTCTAATGCGTGTCTAATACCTACGCGGTGCTATGTGAGTGTTTGCATGGCATCTAGACGGACGATACGGGTTTTGGGCTCTTTTTCGGTTTTTTGCCTTAAGTGTTGGCGAGTTTTGTAAATGGCGATAACTTTCGGTCTCCGTATGTCGAGAATCGAATCCGTAAGTTCTAGCGCGTGTTCAATACCTACGAGTCTTATGTGTGTATTTGCATGGCGTCCGGACAGACGATCTGAAGTTTTGGGCTCTTTACAATTTTTTGCCTAAGTGTTGGCGAGTTTTACAAACAGGATGATAACTCGGTCTTCGCATGTCAGAATCGAGTCCCGTATGTTCTAATGCATGTCTAATACCTACGTGGTGCTATATGTGTGTTTGCATGGCATCCGGACAGACGATGCGGGTTTTGGGCTCTTTTTCGGCTTTTTACCCAAGAGTTGGCGAGTTTTGCAAACTAGGGGATAACTCGGTCTCCGTATGTTGGAATCGAGTCCCGTAAGTTCTAACGCGTGTCTAATACCTACGCGGTGCTATGTGTTTGTTTACGTGGCGTCCGGACGGACGATACGAATTTTGGGCTCTTTTTTGGCTTTTTGCCTAAGTGTTGGCGAGTTTTACAAAGCTGGCGATAACTCTTTGTCTCCATATGTCGGAATCGAGTCCGTAAGTCTAAATGTGTCTAATACCTACGCTAAGCGGTGTTATGTGTGTGTTTATGTGGCGCCCGGACGGACGATGCGGTTTTAGGCTCTTTTTGGCTTTTTTGCCTGAGAGTTGGCGAGTTTTACAAACCGGCGATAACTCGGTCTTTCGTATGTCGGAATCGAGTCCGTATGTTCTAACGCGTGTGTCTAATACCTACGCGATGCTATGTTTGTGTTTGCGTGGCGTCCGGACCCAGACGATGCGGGTTTTGGGCTTTTTTCGCTTTTTTGCTTAAGTGTTGGTGAGTTTTACAAAGCTGGCGATAACTTTCGGTCTCGTATGTTGGAATCGAGTCCCGTAAGTTCTAACGCATGTTCAATACCTACGCGATGCTATGTATTTGTTTGCGTGGCGTCCGAATGGACGATCTTGGGTTTTAGGCTCTTTTTGACTTTTTGCCTAAGTGTTGGCGAGTTTTGCAAACTAAGCGATAACTTTCTGATCTCAAGTATATCATAATCGAGTCCCATAAGTTTTAACGCTGCGTGTCAATACCCTGCGGTGCTATGTATGTGTTTGCGTGGCGTCCGGACAGACGATCTGCGTTTTGGGCTCTTTTTGGCTTTTTCCCCAAGTGTTGGCGAGTTTTGCAAACTTGGCGTAACTTTCGGTCTCCGTAAGTCGAGAATCGAGTCCCTTAAGTCCAACGCGTGTCTAATACCTATGCGGTGCTATGTGTGTGTTTGCGTGGCGTCCAGACGGACGATGCGGGTTTTGGGCTCTTTTTCGGCTTATTGCCTAAATGTTGGCGAGTTTTATAAATTAGGCGATAACTCGGTCTCCGTATGTCAGAATCGAGTCCCGTAAGTTTTAACGCGTGTCTAATACCTACGCGGTGCTATGTATGTGTTTGCGTGGCGTCCGGACAGACGATGCGTGTTTTGGGCTCATTTTCGGCTTTTTCCCCAAGTGTTGGCGAGTTTTGCAAACTTGGCGATAACTCGGTCTCCGTATGTCGGAATCAAGTCCCTTAAGTCCAACGCGTGTCTAATACCTACGCGGTGCTATGTGTGTGTTTGCGTGGCGTCCAGATGGACGATGCGGGTTTTGGGCTCTTTTTCGGCTTTTTGCCTAAGTGTTGGCGAGTTTTGCAAACTGGGCGATAACTCGGTCTCCGTATGTCAGAATCGAGTCCCGTAAGTTCTAACGCGTGTCTAATACCTACGATGTATGTTATGTGTGTTTACGTGGCATCCGAGCAGACGATGCGGGTTTTAGGCTCTTTTTGCTTTTTGAGTGTAAGTGTTGGTGCAACCTGGGCCATAACTTCGGTCTCGTATGTCGTAAATCGATTCCGTAAGTCTAATGTGTGTATCAATATGGCGGTGCTATGTGTGTATTTGCGTGGCGTCCGGACGGACGATACGGGTTTTGGGCTCTTTTTCGGCTTTTTGCCCAAGTGTTGGCGAGTTTTACAAACTAGGCGATAACTCGGTCTCCGTATGTCAGAATCGAGTCCCGTAAGTTCTAACGCGTGTCTAATACCTACACGGTGTTATGTGAGTGTTTGCATGGCGTCTAGACGGACGATACGGGTTTTGGGCTATTTTTGGTTTTTTGCCTTAAGTGTTGACGAGTTTTGCAAACTGGGCGATAACTCAGTCTCCGTATTCGGAATCGAATCCCGTAAGTTCTAACGCGTGTCTAATACCTACTGTGATTCTTATGTGTGTGTTTGCATGGCGTCCGGACAGACGATCGCGGTTTTGGGCTCTTTTACAATTTTTTGCCTAAGTGTGGGCGAGTTTTGCAAACTGGTCGATAACTCGGTCTTCGTATGTCAGAATCGAGTCTCGTAAGTTCTAACACGTGTCTAATACCTACACGGTGCTATGTGTGTGTTTGTGTAGGCGTCCGACCGGACGACGACGCGTTTTGGGCTTTTTTGGCTTTTACCTAAGTATTGGCGAGTTTTGCAAAGTGGGCGATAACTCGGTCTCCGTATGTCAGAATTGAGTACCATAAGTTCTAACGCGTGTCTAATATCTACGCGATGCTATATGTGTGTTTGTGTGGCGTTCGGACTGACAATACGGGTTTTGGACTCTTTTTCGGCTTTTTACCTAAGTGTTGGCGAGTTTTGCAAATGGCGATAACTTCGGTCTCCGTATGTCAGAATCGAGTCCCATATGTTCTAACCCGTGTCTAATACCTACGCGGTGCTATGTGTGTGTTTGCGTGGCGTCCGGACGGACGATGCAGGTTTTGGGCTCTTTTTCAGTTTTTTGCCTAAGTGTTGGCGAGTTTTACAAAGCTGGCGATAACTTTCGGTCTCCGTGTATTTGAATCGAGTCCCATAAGTTCTAACGCGTGTCTAATACCTCACGCGTGTTATATGTGTGTGTTTGCGTGGCGTCCGAGGCAGACGATGCGATTTTTGGGCTCTTTTGGCTTTTTGCCCTAAGTGTTGGTGAGTTTTGCAAGCTGGCGATAAACTTCGGTCTTCGTATGTCAGAATCGAGTCCCGTAAGTTCTAACGTGTGTCTAATACCTACGCGGTGCTATGTGTGTGTTTGCGTGGCGTCCGAACGGACGATGCCGGTTTTGGGCTCTTTTTCGGCTTTTTGCCTAAGTGTTGGCGAGTTTTGCAAACTGGGCGATAACTCGGTCTTCGTATGTCAGAATCGAGTCCCGTAAGTTCTAACGCGTGTCTAATACCTACGCGGTGCTATGTGTGTGTTTGTGTGGCGTCCGGACGGACGATGCAGGTTTTGGGCTCTTTTTTGGCTTTTTACCAAAGTGTTGGCGAGTTTTGCAAAGTGGGCGATAACTTTCGATCTCCGTGTATGTCGAATTGAGTACCATAAGTTCTAACGCGTGTCTAATACCTACGCGGTGCTATATGTGTGTTTGTGTGGCGTTCGGACGGACAATACGGGTTTTGGACTCTTTTTTGGCTTTTTACCTAAGTGTTGGCGAGTTTTGCAAACTGGGCGATAACTCGGTCTCCGTATGTCAGAATCGAGTCCCATATGTTCTAACCCGTGTCTAATACCTACGCGGTGCTATGTGTGTGTTTGCGTGGCGTCCGGACGGACGATGCAGGTTTTGGGCTCTTTTTCGGTTTTTTGCCTAAGTGTTGGCGAGTTTTACAAACTGGGCGATAACTCGGTCTCCGTATGTGGAATCGAGTCCCGTAAGTTCTAACGTGTCTCAATACCTACGCGGTGTTATGTGTGTGTTTGCGTGGCGTCCGGACGGACGATGCGGGTTTTGGGCTCTTTTTCGGCTTTTTGCCCAAGAGTTGGCGAGTTTTGCAAACTAGGCGATAACTCGGTCTCCGTATGTCAGAATCGAGTCCCGTAAGTTCTAATGCATGTCTAATATCTATGCGGTGCTATGTGTGTTTTTGCGTGGCATCCGGACGGACGATGCGGGTTTTGGGCTCTTTTTCGGCTTTTTGCCTAAGTGTTGGCGAGTTTTGCAAACTGGGCGATAACTCGGTCTCCGTATGTCAGAATCGAGTCCCGTAAGTTCTAACGCATGTCTAATACCTACGCGGTGCTATGTGTGTGTTTGCGTGGCATCCGGACGGACGATACGGGTTTTGGGCTCTTTTTTTGCTTTTTGCCTAAGTGTTGGTGCAAACTGGGCGATAACTCGGTCTCCGTATGTCGAAATCGATTCCCGTAAGTCTAATGTGTGTCTAATACCGACGCGGTGCTATGTGTATTTACGTGGCGCCCGGACGGCCAGACGATCTGAGTTTTGGGCTCTTTTTGGCTTTTTGCCCAAGTGTTCATGAGTTTTACAAACTGGCGATAACTTTCGGTCTCCAGTATGTCGAATTGAGTCCGTAAGTTCTAATGCGTGTCTAATACCTACGCGGTGCTATGTGAGTGTTTGCATGGCATCTAGACGGACGATACGGGTTTTGGGCTCTTTTTCGGTTTTTTACCTTAAGTGTTGGCGAGTTTTGCAAACTGGGCGATAACTCGGTCTCCGTATGTCAGAATCGAATCCCGTAAGTTCTAACGCGTGTCTAATACCTACACAGTGCTATGTGTGTATTTGCATGGCGTCCGGACGGACGATGCAGGTTTTGGGCTCTTTTACAATTTTTTGCCTAAGTGTTGGCGAGTTTTACAAACAGGATGATAACTCGGTCTTCGCATGTCAGAATCGAGTCCCGTATGTTCTAATGCATGTCTAATACCTACGTGGTGCTATATGTGTGTTTGCGTGGCGTCCGGACAGACGATACGGGTTTTGGGCTCTTTTTCGGCTTTTTGCCCAAGAGTTGGCGAGTTTTGCAAACTAGGGGATAACTCGGTCTCCATATGTTGGAATCGAGTCCCGTAAGTTCTAACGCGTGTCTAATACCTACGCGGTGCTATGTGTTTGTTTACGTGGCGTCCGGACGGACGATACGAATTTTGGGCTCTTTTTTGGCTTTTTGCCTAAGTGTTGGCGAGTTTTACAAACTGGGCGATAACTCGGTCTCCATATGTCGGAATCGAGTCCCGTAAGTCTAATGTGTGTCTAATACCGACGCGGTGTTATGTTTGTGTTTGCGTGGCGTCCGGACGGACGATGCAGGTTTTGGGCTCTTTTTCGGGTTTTTGCCCAAGAGTTGGCGAGTTTGCAAACTGAGCGATAACTCGGTCTTCGTATGTCAGAATCGAGTCCCGTATGTTCTAACCCGTGTCTAATACCTACGCGATGCTATGTTTGTGTTTGCGTGGCGTCCGGACGGACGATGCGGGTTTTGGGCTCTTTTTCAGTTTTTTGCTTAAGTGTTGGCGAGTTTTACAAACTGGGCGATAACTCGGTCTCCGTATGTTGGAATCGAGTCCCATAAGTTCTAACGCATGTCTAATACCTACGCGATGCTATGTATTTGTTTGCGTGGCGTCCGAATGGACGATGCCGGTTTTGGGCTCTTTTTCGGCTTTTTGCCTAAGTGTTGGCGAGTTTTGCAAACTAGGCGATAACTCGGTCTCCGTATATCATAATCGAGTCCCATAAGTTTTAACGCGTGTCTAATACCTACACGGTGCTATGTATGTGTTTGCGTGGCGTCCGGACAGACGATGCGTGTTTTGGGCTCATTTTCGGCTTTTTCCCCAAGTGTTGGCGAGTTTTGCAAACTTGGCGGTAACTCGGTCTCCGTAAGTCAGAATCGAGTCCCTTAAGTCCAACGCGTGTCTAATACCTATGCGGTGCTATGTGTGTGTTTGCGTGGCGTCCAGACGGACGATGCGGGTTTTGGGCTCTTTTTCGGCTTATTGCCTAAATGTTGGCGAGTTTTATAAATTAGGCGATAACTCGGTCTCCGTATGTCAGAATCGAGTCCCGTAAGTTTTAACGCGTGTCTAATACCTACGCGGTGCTATGTGTGTGTTTGCGTGGCGTCCGGACAGACGATGCGTGTTTTGGGCTCTTTTTCGGCTTTTTGCCTAAGTGTTGGCGAGTTTTGCAAACTGGGCGATAACTCGGTCTCCGTATGTCGGAATCAAGTCCCGTAAGTTCCAACGCGTGTCTAATACCTCACGCATCTTGCTATGTGTGTGTGTTTGCGTGGCGTCCGGATGGACGATGCGGGTTTTGGGCTCTTTTTCGGCTTTTTGCCTAAGTGTTGGCGAGTTTTGCAAACTGGGCGATAACTCGGTCTCCGTATGTCAGAATCGAGTCCCGTAAGTTCTAACGCGTGTCTAATACCTACGCGATGTTATATGTGTGTTTACGTGGCATCCGAAGCAGACGATCGCGGGTTTTAGGCTCTTTTTTGCTTTTTGCCTAAGTTGTTGTTTGCAACCGGGCCATAACTTCGGTCTCCATGATGTCAAATCGATTCCGTAAGTCTAATGTGTGTCTAATACTGACGCGGTGCTATGTGTGTATTTGCGTAGCGTCCGGACGGACGACGCGGGTTTTGGGCTCTTTTTCGGCTTTTTGCCCAAGTGTTGGCGAGTTTTGCAAACTGGCGATAACTCGGTCTCCGTATGTCAGAATCGAGTCCCGTAAGTTCTAACGCGTGTCTAATACCTACACGGTGTTATGTGAGTGTTTGCATGGCGTCTAGACGGACGATACGGGTTTTGGGCTATTTTTCAGTTTTTTGCCTTAAGTGTTGGCGAGTTTTGCAAACTGGGCGATAACTCGGTCTCCGTATGTCGGAATCGAATCCCGTAAGTTCTAACGCGTGTTCAATACCCACGCGATGCTTATGTGTGTGTTTTTGTATGGCGTCCGGACCAGACGATGCGGGTTTTGGGCTTTTACAATTTTTTGCCTAAGTGTGGGCGAGTTTTGCAAACTGGTCGATAACTCGGTCTTCGTATGTCAGAATCGAGTCTCGTAAGTTCTAACACGTGTCTAATACCTACACGGTGCTATGTGTGTGTTTGTGTAGCGTCCGGACGGACGATGCGGGTATTTTTTTTGGCTTTTTACCTAAGTATTGGCGAGTTTTGCAAAGTGGGCGATAACTCGGTCTCGTGATGTCGAATTGAGTACCATAAGTTCTAACGCGTGTTCAATACCCCACGGCGGTGCTATGTGTGTTTTTGTGTGGCGCGTCGGACCGACAATACGGGTTTGGACTTTTTGGCTTTTTACCTAAGTGTTGGCGAGTTTTGCAAAACCTGGCGATAAACTCGGTCTCCGTATGTCGAATCGAGTCCCATATGTTCTAACCCGTGTCTAATACCCACACTGGTGTGTATGTGTGTTTGCGTGGCGTCCGGACGGACGATGCAGGTTTTGGGCTCTTTTTCAGTTTTTTGCCTAAGTGTTGGCGAGTTTTACAAACTGGGCGATAACTCGGTCTCCGTATTTCGGAATCGAGTCCCGTAAGTTCTAACGCGTGTCTAATACCTACGCGGTGCTATGTGTGTGTTTACGTGGCGTCCGAACGGACGATGCCGGTTTTGGGCTCTTTTTCGGCTTTTTGCCTAAGTGTTGGTGAGTTTTGCAAACTGGGCGATAACTCGGTCTTCGTATGTCAGAATCGAGTCCCGTAAGTTCTAACGTGTGTCTAATACCTACGCGGTGCTATGTGTGTGTTTGCGTGGCGTCCGAACGGACGATGCCAGTTTTGGGCTCTTTTTCGGCTTTTTGCCTAAGTGTTGGCGAGTTTTGCAAACTGGTCGATAACTCGGTCTTCGTATGTCAGAATCGAGTCCCGTAAGTTCTAACACGTGTCTAATACCTACGCGGTGCTATGTGTGTGTTTGTGTAGCGTCCGGACGGACGATGCGGGTATTTTTTTTGGCTTTTTACCTAAGTATTGGCGAGTTTTGCAAAGTGGGCGATAACTCGATCTCCGTATGTCAGAATTGAGTACCATAAGTTCTAACGCGTGTCTAATACCTACGCGGTGCTATATGTGTGTTTGTGTGGCGTTCGGACGGACAATACGGGTTTTGGACTCTTTTTCGGCTTTTTACCTAAGTGTTGGCGAGTTTTGCAAACTGGGCGATAACTCGGTCTCCGTATGTCAGAATCGAGTCCCATATGTTCTAACCCGTGTCTAATACCTACGCGGTGCTATGTGTGTGTTTGCGTGGCGTCCGGACGGACGATGCAGGTTTTGGGCTCTTTTTCAGTTTTTTGCCTAAGTGTTGGCGAGTTTTACAAACTGGGCGATAACTCGGTCTCCGTATGTCGGAATCGAGTCCCGTAAGTTCTAACGCGTGTCTAATACCTACGCGGTGCTATGTGTGTGTTTGCGTGGCGTCCGAACGGACGATGCCGGTTTTGGGCTCTTTTTCGGCTTTTTGCCTAAGTGTTGGCGAGTTTTACAAACATGGCGATAACTCGGTCTTCGCATGTCAGAATCGAGTCCCGTAAGTTCTAACGCATGTCTAATACCTACGCGGTGCTATGTGTGTGTTTGCGTGGCGTCCGGACGGACGATGCGGGTTTTGGGCTCTTTTTCGGCTTTTTGCCCAAGAGTTGGCGAGTTTTGCAAACTAGGCGATAACTCGGTCTCCGTATGTTGGAATCGAGTCCCGTAAGTTCTAACGCGTGTCTAATACCTACGCGGTGCTATGTGTGTGTTTACGTGGCGTCCGGACGGACGATATGAATTTTGGGCTCTTTTTCGGCTTTTTGCCTAAGTGTTGGCGAGTTTTACAAACTGGGTGATAACTCGGTCTCCATATGTCGGAATCGAGTCCCGTAAGTCTAATGTGTGTCTAATACCGACGCGGTATTATGTTTGTGTTTGCGTGGCATCCGGACGGACGATGCAGGTTTTGGGCTCTTTTTCGGCTTTTTGCCCAAGTGTTGGCGAGTTTGCAAACTGGGCGATAGCTCGATCTTCGTATGTCAGAATCGAGTCCCGTATGTTCTAACCCGTGTCTAATACCTACGCGGTGCTATGTTTATGTTTGCGTGGCGTCCGTACGGACGATGCGGGTTTTGGGCTCTTTTTCAGTTTTTTGCCTAAGTGTTGACGAGTTTTACAAACTGGGCAATAACTCGGTCTCCGTATGTCGGAATCGAGTCCCGTAAGTTCTAACGCGTGTCTAATACCTACGCTGTGCTATGTGTGTGTTTGCGTGGCGTTCGAACGGACGATGCCGGTATTGGGCTCTTTTTCGACTTTTTGCCCAAGAGTTGGCGAGTTTTGCAAACTAGGCGATAACTCGGTCTCCGTATGTTGGAATCGAGTCCCGTAAATTCTAACGCGTGTCTAATACCTACGCGGTGCTATGTGTGTGTTTACGTGGTGTTCGAACGGACGATACGAATTTTGGGCTCTTTTTCGGCTTTTTGCCTACGTGTTGGCGAGTTTTACAAACTGGGCGATAACTCGGTCTCCATATGTCGGAATCGAGTCCCGTAAGTCTAATGTGTGTCTAATACCGACGCGGTGTTATGTTTGTGTTTGCGTGGCGTCCGGACGGACGATGCAGGTTTTGGGCTCTTTTTCGGCTTTTTGCCCAAGTGTTGGCGAGTTTGCAAACTGGGCGATAACTCGGTCTCCGTATGTCAGAATCGAGTCCCGTATGTTCTAACCCGTGTCTAATACCTACGCGGTGCTATGTTTGTGTTTGCGTGGCGTCCGGACGAACGATGCGGGTCTTGGGCTCTTTTTCAGTTTTTTGCCTAAGTGTTGGCGAGTTTTACAAACTGGGCGATAACTCGGTCTCCGTATGTCAGAATCGAGTCCCATAAGTTCTAACGCGTGTCTAATACCTACGCGGTGCTATGTGTGTGTTTGCGTGGCGTCCGAAGCAGACGATTGGTTTTTGGCTCTTTTTTCGACTTTTTTTGCCTAAGTGTTGGCGAGTTTTGCAAATTAGGCGATAACTTCGGTCTCCGTATGTCGAATCGAGTCCCATAAGTTTTAACGCGTGTTCAATACCCACGCGGTGCTATGTGTATGTTTTGCATGGCGTCCGGACGGACGATGCGGGTTTTGGGCTCTTTTTCGGCTTTTTGCCTAAGTGTTGGTGAGTTTTGCAAACTGGGCGATAACTCGGTCTCCGTATGTCGGAATCGAGTCTCTTAAGTCCAACGCGTGTCTAATACCTACGCGGTGCTATGCGTGTGTTTCCGTGGAGTCCAGACGGACGATACGTGTTTTGGGCTCTTTTTCTGCTTTTTGGCCAAGTGTTGGCGAGTTTTACAAACTAGGCGATAACTCGGTCTCCGTATGTCAAAATCGAGTCCCGTAAGTTCTAACGCGTGTGTGTTTGCATGGCATCTGGACGGACGATACGGGTTTTGCGCTCTTTTTCGGTTTTTTGCCTTAAGTGTTGGCGAGTTTTGCAAACTGGGCGATAACTCGGTCTCCGTATGTCGGAATCGAATCCCGTAAGTTCTAACGCGTGTCTAATACCTACGCAGTGCTATGTGGGTGTTTGCATGGCGTCCGGACGGACGATGCAGGTTTTGGGCTCTTTTACAGTTTTTTGCCTAACTGTTGGCGAGTTTTGCAAAGTGGGCGATAACTCGGTCTCCGTATGTCAGAATTGAGTACCATAAGTTCTAACTAGTGTCTAATACCTACGCGGTGCTATTTGTGTGTTTGTGTGGCGTCCGGACGGACGATACGGGTTTTGGGCTCTTTTTCGGCTTTTTACCTAAGTGTTGGCGAGTTTTGCAAACTGGGCGATAACTCGGTCTCCGTATGTCAGAATCGAGTCCCGTATGTTCTAGCCCGTGTCTAATACCTACGCGGTGCTATGTGTGTGTTTGCGTGGCGTCCGGACGGACGATGCTGGTTTTGGGCTCTTTTTCAGTTTTTTGCCTAAGTGTTGGCGACTTTTTACAAAGCTGGCGATAACTCGGTCTCCGTATGTCAGAATCGAGTCCCGTATGTTCTAACCTGTGTCTAATACCTACGCGGTGCTATGTGTGTGTTTGCGTGGCGTCCGGACGGACGATGCTGGTTTTGGGCTCTTTTTCAGTTTTTTGCCTAAGTGTTGGCGAGTTTTACAAACTAGGCGATAACTCGGTCTCCGTATGTCAGAATCGAGTCCCGTAAGTTCTAACGCTGCGTGTTCAATACCCACGTGATTGCTATGTATGTGTTTGCGTGGCATCCGGACAGACGATGCGGGTTTTTGGCTCTTTTTCGGCTTTTTGCCTAAGAGTTGGCGAGTTTTGCAAACTAGGCGATAACTCGGTCTCCGTATGTCAGAATCGAGTCCCGTAAGTTCTAACGCGTGTCTAATACCAACGCGGTGCTATGTGTGTGTTTGCGTGGCGTCCGGACGGACGATGCCGGTTTTGGGCTCATTTTCGACTTTTTCCCCAAGTGTTGGCGAGTTTTGCAAATTGGGCGATAACTCGGTCTCCGTATGTCGAAATCGAGTCCCGTACATTCTAACGCGTGTCTAATACCTACGCGGTGCTATGTTTGTGTTTGCGTGGCGTCCAGACGGACGATGCGGGTTTTGGGCTCTTTTTTGGCTTTTTGCCCAAGAGTTGGCGACTTTTACAAACTGGGCGATAACTCGGTCTCCGTATGTCAGAATCGAGTCCCGTATGTTCTAACCCGTGTCTAATACCTACGCGGTGCTATGTGTGTGTTTGCGTGGCGTCCGGACGGACGATGCTAGTTTTGGGCTCTTTTTCAGTTTTTTGCCTAAGTGTTGGCGAGTTTTACAAACTAGGCGATACCTCGGTCTCCGTATGTCAAAATCGAGTCCCGTAAGTTTTAACGCGTGTCTAATACCTACGCAGTGCTATGTATGTGTTTGCGTGGCATCCGGACTGACGATGCCGGTTTTGAGCTCATTTCAACTTTTTCCCCAAGTGTTGGCGAGTTTTGCAAATTGGGCGATAACTCGGTCTCCGTATGTCGTAATCGAGTCCCGTACATTCTAACGCGTGTCTAATACCTACGCGGTGCTATGTTTGTTTTTGCGTGGCATCCGGACGGACGATGCGGGTTTTGGGCTCTTTTTCGGCTTTTTGCCTAAGAGTTGGCGAGTTTTCTAAACTGGGCGATAACTCGGTCTCCGTATGTCAGAATCGAGTCCCGTAAGTTCTAATGCATGTCTAATACCTACGCGGTGTTATGTGTGTGTTTACGTGGCATCCGGACGGACGATATGGGTTTTGGGCTCTTTTTTTGCTTTTTGCCTAAGTGTTGGTGCAAACTGGGAGATAACTCGGTCTCCGTATGTCAGAATCGAGTCCCGTAAGTTTAAACGCGTGTCTAATACCTACGCGGTGCTATGTGTGTGTTAGCATGGCGTCTGGACGGACGATACGGGTTTTGGGCTCTTTTTCGAGTTTTTGCCTTAAGTGTTGGCGAGTTTTGCAAACTGGGCGATAACTCGGTCTCCGTATGTCGTAAATCGAGTCTCGTAAGTTCTAACGCGTGTCTAATACCTACGCGGTGCTATGTGTGTTTGCATGGCATCTGGACGGACGATACGGGTTTTGTGCTCTTTTTCGGTTTTTTGCCTTAGGTGTTGGCGAGTTTTGCAAACTGGGTGATAACTCGGTCTCCGTATGTCGGAATCGAATCCCGTAAGTTCTAACGCGTGTCTAATACCTACGCAGTGCTATGTGTGTGTTTGCATGGCGTCCGGACGGACGATGCAGGTTTTGGGCTCTTTTTCAGTTTTTTGCCTAAGTGTTGGCGAGTTTTGAAAATTGGGTGATAACTCGGTTTCCGTATGTCGGAATCGAGTCCCATAAGTTCTAACGTGTGTCTAATACCTACGCGGTGCTATATGTGTGTTTGTGTGGCGTCCGGACGGACGATACGGGTTTTGGGGCTCTTTTGGCTTTTTTACCTAAGTGTTGGCGAGTTTTGCAACTGGGCGATAAGTCGTCTTCTTATGTCAAGAATCGAGTCCGTAAGTTCTAACGCGTGTCTAATACCTACGCGGTGCTATGTGTGTGTTTGCGTGGCGTTCGGACGGACGATGCCGGTTTTGGGCTCATTTTCGACTTTTTCCCCAAGTGTTGGCGAGTTTTGCAAATTGGGCGATAACTCGGTCTCCGTATGTCGAAATCGAGTCCCGTACATTCTAACGTGTGTCTAATACCTACGCGGTGCTATGTGTGTTTTTGCATGGCATCCGGACGGACGATGCGGGTTTTGGGCTCTTTTTTGGCTTTTTGCCTAAGTGTTGGCGAGTTTTGCAAACCGGGCGATAACTTTCGATCTCCGTATGTCAGAATCGAGTCCCATAAGTTCTAACGCGTGTCTAATACCTACGCGGTGCTATGTATGTGTTTGCGTGGCATCCGGACAGACGATGCGGGTTTTTGGCTCTTTTTTGGCTTTTTGCCTAAGAGTTGGCGAGTTTTGCAAACTAGGCGATAACTCGGTCTCCGTATGTCAGAATCGAGTCCCGTAAGTTCTACGCGATGTTCTAAACTCACGCAGGTCTTATGTGTGTTTTGCGTGGCATCCGGACGGACGATGCGGGTTTTGGGCTCTTTTTTGGCTTTTTGCCTAAGTGTTGGCAAGTTTTGCAAACTGGGCGATAACTCGGTCTTCGTATGTCAGAATCGAGTCCTGTAAGTTCTAACGCGTGTCTAAAACCTACGCGGTGCTATGTGTGTTTTTGCATGGCATCCGGACGGACGATGCGGGTTTTGGGCTCTTTTTGGCTTTTTGCCTAAGTGTTGGCAAGTTTTGCAAACTGGGCGATAACTCGGTCTTCGTATGTCAGAATCGAGTCCCGTAAGTTCTAACGCGTGTCTAATACCTACGCGGTGCTATGTGTGTGTTTGCGTGGCGTCCGGACGGACGATGCGGGTTTTGGGCTCTTTTCCGGCTTTTTGCCTAAGTGTTGGCGAGTTTTGTAAATTGGGCGATAAATCGGTCTTCGTATATCGAAATCAAGTCCCATAAGTTCTAACGCATGTCTAGTACCTACACGGTGCTATGTATGTGTTTGCGTGGCGTCGTGATTTCGCAGACGATGCGGGTTTTGGACTCTTTTTCGGTTTTTTGCCTAAGTGTTGGCGAGTTTTGCAAACTGGGCGATAACTCGGTCTTCGTGTGTCAGAATCGAGTCCCGTAAGTTCTAACACGTGTCTGATACCTACGCGGTGCTATGTGTGTGTTTGTGTGGCGTCCGGACGGACGATGCGGGTTTTGGGCTCTTTTTCGGCTTTTTGCCTTAGTGTTGGCGAGTTTTGTAAATTGGGAAATAAATCGGTCTTCGTATATCGGAATCAAGTCCCATAAGTTCTAACGCATGTCTAGTACCTACACGGTGCTATGTATGTGTTTGCGTGGCATCCGGACAGACGATGCTAGTTTTGGGCTTTTTTTTGGTTTTTTACCTAAGTGTTGGCGAGTTTTGCAAACTAGGCGATAACTCGGTCTCCGTATGTCAGAATCGAGTCCCGTAAGTTCTAACGCGTGTCTAATACCTACGCGGTGCTATGTATGCGTTTGCGTGGCATCCGGACAGACGATGCTAGTTTTGGGCTCTTTTTGGTTTTTACCTAAGTGTTGGCGAGTTTTGCAAACCAGGCGATAACTTTCGGTCTCCGTATGTCGAATCGAGTCCCGTAAGTTTTAACGCGTGTCTAATACCTACGCGGTGCTATGTATGTGTTTGTGTGGCATCCGGACAGACGATGTTGGTTTTGGGCTCTTTTTGGTTTTTTGCCTAAGTGTTGGCGAGTTTTGCAAACTGGGCGATAACTCGGTCTCCGTATATCAGAATCGAGTCCCGTAAGTTCTAACGCGTGTCTAATGCCTACGCGGTGCTATGTGTGTTTTTGCATGGCATCCGGACGGACGATGCGGGTTTTGGGCTCTTTTTTGGTTTTTTGGCTAAGTGTTGGCGAGTTTTGCAAACTAAGCGATAACTTCGATCTCCGTGTATGTCGAATCGAGTCCGTAAGTTCTACGCGTGTTCAATGCCCACGCTGGTGCTATGTGTGTTTTTGCATGGCATCCCGACCAGACGATGCTTGGTTTTGGGCTCTTTTTGGCTTTTTGCCTAAGTGTTGGCGAGTTTTGCAAACTGGCGATAACTTTCGGTCTCCGTATGTCGAATCGAGTCCCATAAGTTCTAACGCGTGTGTCTAATACCCACGTGGTGCTATGTATGTGTTTGCGTGGCATCCGGACGACGATCTTGGGTTTTGGCTCTTTTTGGCTTTTTGCCTAAGAGTGGCAAGTTTTGCAAACTAAGCGATAACTTCGGTCTCCGTATGTCGAATCGAGTCCCGTAAGTTCTACGCGTGTTCAATGCCTACGCGGTGCTATGTGTGTTTTTGCATGGCATCCGGACGGACGATGGGTTTTGGACTTTTTTTGGCTTTTTGCCTAAGTGTTGGCGAGTTTTGCAAACTGGGCGATAACTCGGTCTCCGTATGTCAGAATCGAGTCCCGTAAGTTTTAACGCGTGTCTAATACCTACGCGGTGCTATGTATGTGTTTGTGTGGCATCCGGATGACGATCTTTGGTTTTGGGCTCTTTTTGGTTTTTGCCTAAGTGTTGGCGAAGTTTGCAAACCGGGCGATAACTTCGATCTCCGTATGTCGAATCGAGTCCCATAAGTTCTAACGCGTGTCTAATACCTACGCGGTGCTATGTATGTGTTTGCGTGGCATCCGGACAGACGATGCTGGTTTTGGGCTCTTTTTTGGTTTTTTGGCTAAGTGTTGGCGAGTTTTGCAAACTAGGCGATAACTCGGTCTCCGTATGTCAGAATCGAGTCCCGTAAGTTCTACGCGTGTCTAATGCCTACGCGGTGCTATGTGTGTTTTTGCATGGCATCCGGACGGACGATGCGGGTTTTGGGCTCTTTTTTGGCTTTTTGCCTAAGTGTTGGCGAGTTTTGCAAACTGGGCGATAACTCGGTCTCCGTATGTCAGAATCGAGTCCCATAAGTTCTAACGCGTGTCTAATACCTACGCGGTGCTATGTATGTGTTTGCGTGGCATCCGGACAGACGATGCGGGTTTTGGCTCTTTTTTGGCTTTTTGCCTAAGAGTTGGCGAGTTTTGCAAACTAGGCGATAACTCGGTCTCCGTATGTCAGAATCGAGTCCCGTAAGTTCTCGCGCGTGTTCAATGCCTACGCGGTGCTATGTGTGTTTTTGCATGGCATCCCCGGACCAGACGATGCTGGTTTTGGGCTCTTTTTTGGTTTTTTGCCTAAGTGTTGGCGAGTTTTGCAAACTGGGCGATAACTCGGTCTCCGTATGTCAGAATCGAGTCCCATAAGTTCTAACGCGTGTCTAATACCTACGCGGTGCTATGTATGCGTTTGCGTGGCATCCGGACAGACGATGCTAGTTTTGGGCTCTTTTTTGGTTTTTTACCTAAGTGTTGGCGAGTTTTGCAAACTAGGCGATAACTCGGTCTCCGTATGTCAGAATCGAGTCCCGTAAGTTTTAACGCGTGTCTCAATACCCACGCAGTGGTATGTATGTATGTTTGTGTGGCATCCGGACAGACGATCTTTGGTTTTGGGCTCTTTTGGTTTTTTGCCTAAGTGTTGGCGAGTTTTGCAAACCGGGCGATAACTTTCGGTCTCCGATCTCGTAATCGAGTCCCATAAGTTCTAACGCGTGTCTAATACCTACGCGGTGCTATGTATGTGTTTGCGTGGCATCCGGATGAGACGATCTTTGGTTTTGGGCTCTTTTTGGTTTTTGGCTAAGTGTTGGCGAGTTT
Organism: Panax ginseng; assembly: GCA_020205605.1. NCBI lineage: Eukaryota > Viridiplantae > Streptophyta > Magnoliopsida > Apiales > Araliaceae > Panax > Panax ginseng. The sequence continues at coordinate 70,368,179 of CM035149.1, forward strand.
TGCAAACTAGGCGATAACTCGGTCTCCGTATGTCAGAATCGAGTCCCGTAAGTTCTACGCGTGTCTAATGCCTACGCGGTGCTATGTGTGTTTTTGCATGGCATCCGGACGGACGATGCGGGTTTTGGGCTCTTTTTTGGGTTTTTGCCTAAGTGTTGGCGAGTTTTGCAAACTGGCGATAACTCGGTCTCCGTATGTCAGAATCGAGTCCCATAAGTTCTAACGCGTGTCTAATACCTACGCGGTGCTATGTATGCGTTTGCGTGGCATCCGGACAGACGATGCTAGTTTTGGGCTCTTTTTTGGTTTTTTACCTAAGTGTTGGCGAGTTTTGCAAACTAGGCGATAACTCGGTCTCCGTATGTCAGAATCGAGTCCCGTAAGTTTTAACGCGTGTCTAATACCTACGCGGTGCTATGTATGTGTTTGTGTGGCATCCGGACAGACGATGCTGGTTTTGGGCTCTTTTTTGGTTTTTTGCCTAAGTGTTGGCGAGTTTTGCAAACTGGGCGATAACTCGGTCTCCGTATATCAGAATCGAGTCCCATAAGTTCTAACGCGTGTCTAATACCTACGCGGTGCTATGTATGTGTTTGCGTGGCATCCGGACAGACGATGCTGGTTTTGGGCTCTTTTTTGGTTTTTTGGCTAAGTGTTGGCGAGTTTTGCAAACTAGGCGATAACTCGGTCTCCGTATGTCGGAATCGAGTCCCGTAAGTTCTCACGCGCGTGTCAATGCTCACGCGGTGCTATGTGTGTTTTTGCATGGCATCCCGGACCAGACGATCACGGGTTTTGGGCTCTTTTTTGGCTTTTTGCCTAAGTGTTGGCGAGTTTTGCAAACTGGGCGATAACTCGGTCTCCGTATATCAGAATCGAGTCCCATAAGTTCTAACGCGTGTCTAATACCTACGCGGTGCTATGTATGTGTTTGCGTGGCATCCGGACAGACGATGCTGGTTTTGGGCTCTTTTTTGGTTTTTTGGCTAAGTGTTGGCGAGTTTTGCAAACTAGGCGATAACTCGGTCTCCGTATGTCAGAATCGAGTCCCGTAAGTTCTACGCGTGTTCTAATGCCCACTGGCGGTGCTATATGTGTGTTTTTGCATGGCATCCGGACGGACGATGCGGGTTTTGGGCTCTTTTTTGGCTTTTTGCCTAAGTGTTGGCGAGTTTTGCAAACTGGGCGATAACTCGGTCTCCGTATGTCAGAATCGAGTCCCATAAGTTCTAACGCGTGTCTAATACCTACGCGGTGCTATGTATGCGTTTGCGTGGCATCCGGACAGACGATGCTAGTTTTGGGCTCTTTTTTGGTTTTTTACCTAAGTGTTGGCGAGTTTTGCAAACTAGGCGATAACTCGGTCTCCGTATGTCAGAATCGAGTCCCGTAAGTTTTAACGCGTGTCTAATACCTACGCGGTGCTATGTATGTGTTTGTGTGGCATCCGGACAGACGATGCTGGTTTTGGGCTCTTTTTTGGCTTTTTGCCTAAGTGTTGGCGAGTTTTGCAAACTGGGCGATAACTCGGTCTCCGTATATCAGAATCGAGTCCCATAAGTTCTAACGCGTGTCTAATACCTACGCGGTGCTATGTATGTGTTTGCGTGGCATCCGGACAGACGATGCTGGTTTTGGGCTCTTTTTTGGTTTTTTGGCTAAGTGTTGGCGAGTTTTGCAAACTAGGCGATAACTCGGTCTCCGTATGTCAGAATCGAGTCCCGTAAGTTCTACGCGTGTCTAATGCCTACGCGGTGCTATGTGTGTTTTTGCATGGCATCCCGGACCAGACGATGCGGGTTTTGGGCTCTTTTTTGGCTTTTTGCCTAAGTGTTGGCGAGTTTTGCAAACTGGGCGATAACTCGGTCTCCGTATGTCAGAATCGAGTCCCATAAGTTCTAACGCGTGTCTAATACCTACGCGGTGCTATGTATGCGTTTGCGTGGCATCCGGACGAGCGATCTTTAGTTTTGGGCTCTTTTTGGTTTTTACCTAAGTGTTGGCGAGTTTTGCAAACCAGGCGATAACTCGGTCTCCGTATGTCAGAATCGAGTCCCGTAAGTTTTAACGCGTGTCTAATACCTACGCGGTGCTATGTATGTGTTTGTGTGGCATCCGGACAGACGATGCTGGTTTTGGGCTCTTTTTTGGTTTTTTGCCTAAGTGTTGGCGAGTTTTGCAAACTGGGCGATAACTCGGTCTCCGTATATCAGAATCGAGTCCCATAAGTTCTAACGCGTGTCTAATACCTACGCGGTGCTATGTATGTGTTTGCGTGGCATCCGGACAGACGATGCTGGTTTTGGGCTCTTTTTTGGTTTTTTGGCTAAGTGTTGGCGAGTTTTGCAAACTAGGCGATAACTCGGTCTCCGTATGTCAGAATCGAGTCCCGTAAGTTCTACGCGTGTCTAATGCCTACGCGGTGCTATGTGTGTTTTTGCATGGCATCCGGACGGACGATGCGGGTTTTGGGCTCTTTTTTGGCTTTTTGCCTAAGTGTTGGCGAGTTTTGCAAACTGGGCGATAACTCGGTCTTCGTGTGTCAGAATCGAGTCCCGTAAGTTCTAACACGTGTCTGATACCTACGCGGTGCTATGTGTGTGTTTGTGTGGCGTCCGGACGGACGATACGGGTTTTGGGCTCTTTTTCGGCTTTTTACCTAAGTGTTGGCGAGTTTTGCAAACTGGGCGATAACTCGGTCTCCGTATGTCAGAATCGAGTCCCGTATGTTCTAACCGTGTCTAATACCTACGCGGTGCTATGTGTGTGTTTGCGTGGCGTCCGGACGGATGATGCTAGTTTTGGGCTCTTTTTCAGTTTTTTGCCTAAGTGTTGGCGACTTTTACAAACTGGGCGATAACTCGGTCTCCGTATGTCAGAATCGAGTCCCGTATGTTCTAACCCGTGTCTAATACCTACGCGGTGCTATGTATGTGTTTGTGTGGCATCCGGACAGACGATGCTGGTTTTGGGCTCTTTTTTGGTTTTTTGCCTAAGTGTTGGCGAGTTTTGCAAACTGGGCGATAACTCGGTCTCCGTATATCAGAATCGAGTCCCATAAGTTCTAACGCGTGTCTAATACCTACGCGGTGCTATGTATGTGTTTGCGTGGCATCCGGACAGACGATGCTGGTTTTGGGCTCTTTTTTGGCTTTTTGCCTAAGAGTTGGCTAGTTTTGCAAACTAGGCGATAACTCGGTCTCCGTATGTCAGAATCGAGTCCCGTAAGTTCTACGCGTGTCTAATGCCTACGCGGTGCTATGTGTGTTTTTGCATGGCATCCGGACGGACGATGCGAGTTTTGGGCTCTTTTTCGGTTTTTTGCCTAAGTGTTGGCGAGTTTTGCAAACTGGGCGATAACTCGGTCTCCGTATGTCAGAATCGAGTCCCATAAGTTCTAACGCGTGTCTAATACCTACGCGGTGCTATGTATGCGTTTGCGTGGCATCCGGACAGACGATGCTAGTTTTGGGCTCTTTTTTGGTTTTTTACCTAAGTGTTGGCGAGTTTTGAAAACTAGGCGATAACTTTCGGTCTCCGTATGTCAGAATCGAGTCCGTAAGTTTTAACAGCGTGTTCAATACCTCACGCGGTGCTATGTATGTGTTTGTGTGGCATCCGGACAGACGATGCTGGTTTTGGGCTCTTTTTTGGTTTTTTGCCTAAGTGTTGGCGAGTTTTGCAAACTGGGCGATAACTCGGTCCCCGTATATCAGAATCGAGTACCATAAGTTCTAACGCGTGTCTAATACCTACGCGGTGCTATGTATGTGTTTGCGTGGCATCCGGACAGACGATGCTAGTTTTGGGCTCTTTTTTGGTTTTTTGGCTAAGTGTTGGCGAGTTTTGCAAACTAGGCGATAACTCGGTCTCCGTATGTCAGAATCGAGTCCCGTAAGTTCTACGCGTGTCTAATGCCTACGCGGTGCTATGTGTGTTTTTGCATGGCATCCGGACGGACGATGCTGGTTTTGGGCTCTTTTTTGGCTTTTTGCCTAAGTGTTGGCGAGTTTTGCAAACTGGGCGATAACTCGGTCTCCGTATGTCAGAATCGAGTCCCATAAGTTCTAACGCGTGTCTAATACCTCACGCGGTATGTATGTGTGTGTGCGTGGCATCCGGACGAGACGATCTTTGGTTTTGGGCTCTTTTTGGTTTTTTGCCTAAGTGTTGGCGAGTTTTGCAAATTGGGCGATAACTCGGTCTCCGTATGTCAGAATCGAGTCCCGTATGTTCTAACCCGTGTCTAATACCTACGCGGTGCTATGTGTGTGTTTGCGTGGCGTCCGGACGGATGATGCTAGTTTTGGGCTCTTTTTCAGTTTTTTGCCTAAGAGTTGGCGAGTTTTGCAAACTAGGCGATAACTCGGTCTCCGTATGTCAGAATCGAGTCCCGTAATTTCTAACGCGTGTCTAATACCTACGCGGTGCTATGTGTGTGTTTACGTGGCGTCCGGACGGATGATGCCGGTTTTGGGCTCATTTTTCGACTTTTTCCCCAAGTGTTGGCGAGTTTTGCAAATTGGGCGATAACTCGGTCTCCGTATGTCGAAATCGAGTCCCGTACATTCTAACGCGTGTCTAATACCTACGCGGTGCTATGTGTGTGTTTGCGTGGCGTCCGGACGGACGATTCGGGTTTTGGTCTCTTTTTCGGCTTTTTGTCCAAGAGTTGGCGAGTTTTGCAAACTGGGCGATAACTCGGTCTCCGTATGTCAGAATCGAGTCCCGTAAGTTCTAACGCGTGTCTAATACCTACGCGGTGCTATGTGTGTTTTTGCATGGCATCCGGACGGACGATGCTGGTTTTGGGCTCTTTTTTGGCTTTTTGCCTAAGTGTTGGCGAGTTTTGCAAACTGGGCAATAACTCGGTCTACGTATGTCAGAATCGAGTCCCATAAGTTCAAACGCGTGTCTAATACCTACGCGGTACTATGTATGCGTTTGCGTGGCATCCGGACAGACGATGCGTGTTTTGGGCTCATTTTCGACTTTTTCCCCAAGTGTTGGCGAGTTTTGCAAATTGGGCGATAACTCGGTCTCCGTATGTCAGAATTGAGTACCATAAGTTCTAACTAGTGTCTAATACCTACGCGGTGCTATTTGTGTGTTTGTGTGGCGTCCGGACGGACGATACGGGTTTTGGGCTCTTTTTCGGCTTTTTACCTAAGTGTTGGCGAGTTTTGCAAATTGGGCGATAACTCGGTCTCCGTATGTCAGAATCGAGTCCCGTATGTTCTAACCCGTGTCTAATACCTACGCGGTGCTATGTGTGTGTTTGCGTGGCGTCCGGACGGATGATGCTGGTTTTGGGCTCTTTTTCAGTTTTTTGCCTAAGTGTTGGCGACTTTTACAAACTGGGCGATAACTCGGTCTCTGTATGTCAGAATCGAGTCCCGTATGTTCTAACCCGTGTCTAATACCTACGCGGTGCTATGTGTGTGTTTGCGTGGCGTCCGGACGGACGATGCTGGTTTTGGGCTCTTTTTTGGCTTTTTGCCTAAGTGTTGGCGAGTTTTACAAACTAGGCGATAACTCGGTCTCCGTATGTCAGAATCGAGTCCCGTAAGTTTTAACGCGTGTCTAATACCTACGCGGTGCTATGTGTGTGTTTGCGTGGCATCCGGACGGACGATGCGGGTTTTGGCTCTTTTTCGGCTTTTTGCCCAAGTGTTGGCGAGTTTTGCAAACTAGGCGATAACTCGGTCTCCGTATGTCAGAATCGAGTCCCGTAAGTTCTAACGCGTGTCTAATACCTACGCGGTGCTATGTGTGTGTGTTTGCGTGGCGTGCGGACCAGACGATGCGGTTTTGGGCTCATTTTCGACTTTTTTCCCTAAGTGTTGGCGAGTTTTGCAAATTGGGCGATAACTTTCGGTCTCCGTATGTCGAAATCGAGTCCCATACATTCTAACGATGTTCAATACCTCACGCGGTGCTATGTGTATGTTTGCGTGGCGTCGGACGGACGATGCGGGTTTTGGGCTCTTTTTTGGCTTTTTTGCTAAAAGTTGGCGAGTTTTACAAACCTGGCGATAACTTTCGGTCTCGTATGTGTCGAATCGAGTCCCGTATGTTCTAACGCGTGTCTAATACCCACGCTGGCGGTGCTATGTGTGTGTTTGCGTGGCGTCCGGATGGACGATGCTAGTTTTGGGCTCTTTTTCGGCTTTTTTGCCTAAGTGTTGGCGAGTTTTACAAACTAGGCGATAACTCGGTCTCCGTATGTCAAAATCGAGTCCCGTAAGTTTTAACGCGTGTTCAATACCCACGCGATTCTGCTATGTATGTGTTTGCGTGGCATCCGGACTGACGATGCCGGTTTTGAGCTCATTTCAACTTTTTCCCCAAGTGTTGGCGAGTTTTGCAAATTGGGCGATAACTCGGTCTCCGTATGTCGTAATCGAGTCCCGTACATTCTAACGCGTGTCTAATACCTACGCGGTGCTATGTGTGTTTTTGCATGGCATCCGGACGGACGATGCGGGTTTTGGGCTCTTTTTTCGCTTTTTTTTCAAGAGTTGGCGAGTTTTTTAAACCTGGCGATAACTCGGTCTCCGTATGTCAGAATCGAGTCCCGTAAGTTCTAATGCATGTCTAATACCTACGCGGTGTTATGTGTGTGTTTACGTGGCATCCGGACGGACGATATGGGTTTTGGGCTCTTTTTTTGCTTTTTGCCTAAGTGTTGGTGCAAACTGGGAGATAACTCGGTCTCCGTATGTCAGAATCGAGTCCCGTAAGTTTAAACGCGTGTCTAATACCTACGCGGTGCTATGTGTGTGTTAGCATGGCGTCTGGACGGACGATACGGGTTTTGGGCTCTTTTTCGATTTTTTGCCTTAAGTGTTGGCGAGTTTTGCAAACTGGGCGATAACTCGGTCTCCGTATGTCGAAATCGAGTCTCGTAAGTTCTAACGCGTGTCTAATACCTACGCGGTGCTATGTGTGTTTGCATGGCATCTGGACGGACGATACGGGTTTTGTGCTCTTTTTCGGTTTTTTGCCTTAGGTGTTGGCGAGTTTTGCAAACTGGGTGATAACTCGGTCTCCGTATGTCAGAATCGAATCCCGTAAGTTCTAACGCGTGTCTAATACCTACGTAGTGCTATGTGGTTGTTTGCATGGCGTCCGGAGGGACGATGCAGGTTTTGGGCTCTTTTATAGTTTTTTGCCTAAGTGTTGGCGAGTTTTGCAAAGTGGGCGATAACTCGGTCACCGTATGTCAGAATTGAGTACCATAAGTTCTAACGAGTGTCTAATACCTACGCGGTGCTATTTGTGTGTTTGTGTGGCGTCCGGACGGACGATACGGGTTTTGGGCTCTTTTTCGGCTTTTTACCTAAGTGTTGGCGAGTTTTGCAAACTGGGCGATAAGTCGGTCTTCTTATGTCAGAATCGAGTCCCGTAAGTTCTAACGCGTGTCTAATACCTACGCGGTGCTATGTGTGTGTTTGCGTGGCGTCCGGACGGACGATGCCGGTTTTGGGCTCATTTTCGACTTTTTCCCCAAGTGTTGGCGAGTTTTGCAAATTGGGCGATAACTCGGTCTCCGTATGTCGAAATCGAGTCCCGTAAGTTCTAACGTGTGTTCAATATACCACACGGTGCTATGTGTGTGTTTGCATGGCATCCGGACGAGACGATGCGCGGTTTTGGGCTCTTTTTTGGCTTTTTGCCTAAGTGTTGGCGAGTTTTGCAAACTGGGCGATAACTCGGTCTCCGTATGTCGGAATCGAGTCCCTTAAGTTCTAACGCGTGTCTAATACCTACGCGGTGCTATGTATGTGTTTGCGTGGCATCCGGACAGACGATGCGGGTTTTTGGCTCTTTTTTGGCTTTTTGCCTAAGAGTTGGCAAGTTTTGCAAACTAGGCGATAACTCGGTCTCCGTATGTCAGAATCGAGTCCCGTAAGTTCTACGCGTGTCTAAACCTACGCGGTGCTATGTGTGTTTTTGCATGGCATCCGGACGGACGATGCGGGTTTTGGGCTCTTTTTGGCTTTTTGCCTAAGTGTTGGCAAGTTTTGCAAACTGGGCGATAACTCGGTCTTCGTATGTCGGAATCGAGTCCCGTAAGTTCTAACGCGTGTCTAATACCTACGCGGTGCTATGTGTGTGTTTGCGTGGCGTCCGGACGGACGATGCGGGTTTTGGGCTCTTTTTCGGCTTTTTTGCCTAAGTGTTGGCGAGTTTTGTAAATTGGGCGATAAATCGGTCTTCGTATATCAAAATCAAGTCCCATAAGTTCTAACGCATGTCTAGTACCTACACGGTGCTATGTATGTGTTTGCGTGGCGTCCAGACGGACGATGCAGGTTTTGGACTCTTTTTCGGTTTTTTGCCTAAGTGTTGGCGAGTTTTGCAAACTGGGCGATAACTTTCGGTCTTCGTGGTGTCGTAATCGAGTCCCGTAAGTTCTAACATCGCGTGTTCGATACCTACGCGGTGCTATGTGTGTGTTTGTGTGGCGTCCGGACGGACGATGCGGGTTTTGGGCTCTTTTTCGGCTTTTTGCCTAAGTGTTGGCGAGTTTTGTAAATTGGGAAATAAATCGGTCTTCGTATATCGGAATCAAGTCCCATAAGTTCTAACGCATGTCTAGTACCTACGCGGTGCTATGTATGTGTTTGCGTGGCGTCCAGACGGACGATGCAGGTTTTGGACTCTTTTTCGGTTTTTTGCGTAAGTGTTGGCGAGTTTTGCAAACTGGGCGATAACTCGGTCTTCGTATGTCAGAATCGAGTCTCGTAAATTCTAAACGATGTTCAATACCTACGCTGGTTATGTGTGTGTGTGTTTGCGTGGCGTCCGGACGAACGATTCGGGTTTTGGGATCTTTTTCGGCTTTTTGCCCAAGAGTTGGCGAGTTTTGCAAACTAGGCGATAACTCGGTCTCCGTATGTCAGAATCGAGTCCCGTAAGTTCTAACGCTGTGTTCAATACCTCACGCGGTGCTATGTGTGTTTTGCATGGCATCCCGGACCAGACGACGCGGGTTTTGGGCTCTTTTTGGCTTTTTGCCTAAAGTGTTGGCGAGTTTTGCAACCGGGCGATAACTTCGGTCTCCGATGTCGAATCGAGTCCCATAAGTTCTAACGCGTGTCTAATACCTACGCGGTGCTATGTATGCGTTTGCGTGGCATCCGGACAGACGATGCTAGTTTTGGGCTCTTTTTTGGTTTTTTACCTAAGTGTTGGCGAGTTTTGCAAACTAGGCGATAACTCGGTCTCCGTATGTCAGAATCGAGTCCCGTAAGTTTTAACGCGTGTCTAATACCTACGCGGTGCTATGTATGTGTTTGTGTGGCATCCGGACAGACGATGCTGGTTTTGGGCTCTTTTTTGGTTTTTTGCCTAAGTGTTGGCGAGTTTTGCAAACTGGGCGATAACTCGGTCTCCGTATATCAGAATCGAGTCCCATAAGTTCTAACGCGATGTCTCAATACCTCACGGCGGTGCTATGTATGTGTTTGCGTGGCATCCGGACAGACGATGCTGGTTTTGGGCTCTTTTTTGGTTTTTTGGCTAAGTGTTGGCGAGTTTTGCAAACTAGGCGATAACTCGGTCTCCGTATGTCAGAATCGAGTCCCGTAAGTTCTACGCGTGTCTAATACCTACGCGGTGCTATGTGTGTTTTTGCATGGCATCCGGACGGACGATGCGGGTTTTGGGCTCTTTTTTGGCTTTTTGCCTAAGTGTTGGCGAGTTTTGCAAACTGGGCGATAACTCGGTCTCCGTATGTCAGAATCGAGTCCCATAAGTTCTAACGCGTGTTCAATACCCACGCGGCTATGTGCAGGTGTGTTTGCGTGGCATCCGGACGGACGATGCGGTTTTGGGCTCTTTTTGGTTTTTTACCTAAGTGTTGGCGAAGTTTTGCAACCAGGCGATAAACTCGGTCTCCGTGATGTCGTAATCGAGTCCCGTAAGTTTTAACGCGTGTTCAATACCCACGCGGTGCTATGTGTGTGTTTGTGTGGCATCCGGACGACGATTACGGGGTTTTGGGCTCTTTTTGGTTTTTTGCCTAAGTGTTGGCGAGTTTTGCAAACTGGGCGATAACTCGGTCTCCGTATGTCAGAATCGAGTCCCGTAAGTTCTAACGCGTGTCTAATACCTACGCGGTGCTATGTGTGTGTTTGCGTGGCATCCGGATGGACGATGCTGGTTTTGGGCTCTTTTTCGGCTTTTTACCTAAGTGTTGGCGAGTTTTGCAAACTAGGCGATAACTCGGTCTCCGTATGTCAGAATCGAGTCCCGTAAGTTCTAACGCGTGTCTAATACCTACGCGGTGCTATGTGTGTTTTTGCGTGGCATCCGGATGGACGATGCGGGTTTTGGGCTCTTTTTCGGCTTTTTGCCTAAGTGTTGGCGAGTTTTGCAAACTGGGCGATAACTCGGTCTCCGTATGTCGGAATCGAGTCCCGTAAGTTCTAACGCGTGTCTAATACCTACGCGGTGCTATGTGTGTGTTTGTGTGGCGTCCGGACGACGACGATGCGGGTTTTGGGCTCTTTTTTGGCTTTTTGCCCTAAGTGTTGGCGTAGTTTTGTAAATTGGGAAATAACTCGGTCTTCAGATATCGGAATCAAGTCCCGTAAGTTCTAACGCATGTCTAATACCCACGCGGCGTATGTGTGTCGTTGCATGGCGTCCGTCCAGATCGACGCGGGTTTTGGACTCTTTTTCGGCTTTTTTTGTAATTGTTGGCGAGTTTTGCAAACTGGGCGATAACTCGGTCTTCGTATGTCAGAATCGAGTCTCGTAAATTCTAACACGTGTCTAATACCTACGCGGTGCTATGTGTGTGTTTGCGTGGCGTCCGGACGAACGATTCGGGTTTTGGGATCTTTTTCGGCTTTTTGCCCAAGAGTTGGCGAGTTTTGCAAACTAGGCGATAACTCGGTCTCCGTATGTCAGAATCGAGTCCCGTAAGTTCTAACGCGTGTCTAATGCCTACGCGGTGCTATGTGTGTTTTTGCATGGCATCCGGACGGACGATGCGGGTTTTGGGCTCTTTTTTGGCTTTTTGCCTAAGTGTTGGCGAGTTTTGCAAACTGGGCGATAACTCGGTCTCCGTATGTCGGAATCGAGTCCCGTAAGTTCTAACGCGTGTCTAATACCTACGCGGTGCTATGTGTGTGTTTGCGTGGCATCCGGACGGACGATGCGTTTTGGGCTCTTTTTTGGTTTTTTGCCTAAGTGTTGGCGAGTTTTGCAAACTAGGCGATAACTCGGTCTCCGTATGTCGGAATCGAGTCCCGTAAGTTCTAACGCGTGTCTAATACCTACGCGGTGCTGTGTGTGTGTTTGTGGCATCCGGACGGACGACGCGGTTTTGGGCTCTTTTTTGCTTTTTGCCTAAGTGTTGGCGAAGTTTTGCAAACCGGGCGATAACTCTCGATCTCCCGATGTCGGAATCGAGTCCCGTAAGTTCTAACGCTGTTGTTAATACCTACGATTGTGTGTGTGTGTGTGTTATGTGGCATCCGGGACGACGCGGTTTTGGGCTCTTTTTCGCTTTTTTGCTAAGTGTTGGCGAAGTTTTGCAACCGGGCGATAACTCTGTCTCCGATGTCGTAATCGAGTCCCGTAAGTTCTAACGCGTTCAATAATACCCACACGGTGTGTCGTATGTGTGTTTTTGCATGGCATCCGGACGGACGACGCGGGTTTTGGGCTCTTTTTCGCTTTTTGCCTAAGTGTGGGCGAAGTTTTGCAACCGGGCGATAACTCGGTCTCCGTGATGTCGAATCGAGTCCCGTAAGTTCTAACGCTGTGTTCAATACCCACGCGTGTGCTGTGTGTGTTTGCGTGGCATCCGGACGGACGATGCGGGTTTTGGGCTCTTTTTCGGCTTTTTGCCTAAGTGTTGGCGAGTTTTGCAAACTGGGCGATAACTCGGTCTCCGTATGTCGGAATCGAGTCCCGTAAGTTCTAACGCATGTCTAATACCTACACGGTGCTATGTGTGTGTTTGCGTGGCGTCCGGACGGACGATGCGGGTTTTGGGCTCTTTTTTGGCTTTTTGCCTAAGTGTTGGCGAGTTTTGTAAACTGGGCGATAACTCGGTCTCCGTATGTCGGAATCGAGTCCCGTAAGTTCTAACGCGGTTCAATACCCACGCGGTGCTATGTGTGTGTTTGTGTGGCGTCCGGACGGACGACGCGGTTTTGGGCTCTTTTTCGCTTTTTTGCCTAAGTGTTGGCGAAGTTTTGTAAATCGGGCAATAACTTGGTCGTCGATGTCGGAATCAAGTCCCGTAAGTTCTAACGCATGTTCAATACCTACACGGCGGTTGTGTGTGTTTGCATGGCGTCCTGACCACGACGATGCGGGTTTTGGACTCTTTTTTCTTTTTTTTGCCTAAGTGTTGGCGAAGTTTTGCAACCCGGCGATAACTCGGATTCGTGATGTCGAATCGAGTCCCGTAAGTTCTAACGCGTGTTCAATACCCACCTACGCGGTATGTGTGTGTTTTGCGTGGCGTCCCGGACGACGATGCGGGTTTTGGCTCTTTTTCGCTTTTTGCCCAAGTTGTTGGCGAAGTTTTGCAAACCGGGCGATAACTCGGTCTCCGTGATGTGTCGAATCGAGTCCCGTAAGTTCTAACGCTGTTCAATACCCACGCGGTGTGTGTGTGTGTTTGCATGGCATCCGGACGGACGATGCGGGTTTTGGGCTCTTTTTTGGCTTTTTGCCTGTTGTTGGCGAAGTTTTGCAAACCGGGCGATAACTCTGGCCTCCGTATGTCGTAATCGAGTCCCGTAAGTTCTAACGCTGTTCAATACCTACGCGCGGTGCAGGTGTGTGTGTGCGTTTGCGTGGCATCCCGGACGGACGACGCGGTTTTGGGCTCTTTTTTGTTTTTTTGCCTAAGTGTTGGCGAAGTTTTGCAAACGGGCGATAAACTCGGTCTCCGTGATGTCGAATCGAGTCCCGTAAGTTCTAACGCGCGTGTTCAATACCCACGCGGTGCTATGTGTATGTGTTTGTGTGGCATCCGGACGGACGACGATGGGTTTTGGGCTCTTTTTCTTTTTTGCCTAAGTTGTTGGCGAAGTTTTGCAACCGGGCGATAACTCTCAATCTCCGATATCGTCGAATCGAGTCCCGTAAGTTCTAACGCTGTGTTCAATACCTACGCCGGTGCGTCATGTGTGTATTTGCGTAGCGTCCGGACGGACGACGCGGGTTTTGGGCTCTTTTTCGGCTTTTTGCCCAAGTGTTGGCGAGTTTTGCAAACTGGGCGATAACTCGGTCTTCGTATGTCAGAATCGAGTCCCGTAAGTTCTAACGCTGTGTTCAATACCCACGCTGTGTGTGTGTGTGTTTTGCATGGCATCCGGACGACGACGATGCGGGTTTTGGGCTCTTTTTCGCTTTTTGCCTAAGTTGTTGGCGAAGTTTTGCAACCGGGCGATAACTCTGGATCTCCGTGATGTCGTAATCGAGTCCCGTAAGTTCTAACGCTGTTCAATACCCACGCGTGTCGTGTGTGTGTGTGTGGCATCCGGACGGACGACGATGGGTTTTGGGCTCTTTTTCGCTTTTTTGCCTAAGTGTTGGCGAAGTTTTGCAACCGGGCGATAACTCTGATCTCCGTGATGTCGTAATCGAGTCCCGTAAGTTCTAACGCGTGTCTAATACCTACGCGGTGCTGTGTGTGTGTGTTTGCGTGGCATCCGGACGGACGACGACGCGGTTTTGGGCCTTTTTTTCGCTTTTTGCCTAAGTTGTTGGCGAAGTTTTGCAACCGGGCGATAACTCTGATCTCCGATGTCGTAATCGAGTCCCGTAAGTTCTAACGCGTGTCAATACCTACGCGCTGGGTGTGTGTGTGTGTGTTGCGTGGCATCCCGGACGGACGATGCGGTTTTGGGCTCTTTTTTCGCTTTTTGCCTAAGTTGTTGGCGAAGTTTTGCAAACCGGGCGATAACTCGGTCTCCGTGATGTCGTAATCGAGTCCCGTAAGTTCTAAACGTGTTCAATACCTACGCTGCGGTGCTGTGTGTGTGTTTATGCATGGCGTCCGGACGACGACGCGGGTTTTGGGCTCTTTTTTGGCTTTTTTGCCTAAGTGTTGGCGAAGTTTTGCAAACCGGGCGATAACTCTCGGTCTCCCAGATGTCGTAATCGAGTCCCGTAAGTTCTAACGCGTGTTCAATACCCACGCGGTGTGTGTGTGTGTTGCATGGCATCCGGACGGACGACGATGGGTTTTGGGCTCTTTTTTCGCTTTTTGCCTAAGTGTTATGAAGTTTTGCAAACCGGGCGATAACTCGGGCCTCCCAGATGTCGGAATCGAGTCCCGTAAGTTCTACGCGCGTGTTCAATACCTACGCGGTGCTGTGTGTGTGTTTGTATGGCGTACGGACGGACGATGCGAGTTTCGGGCTCTTTTTCGGCTTTTTGCCTAAGTGTGTGGCGAAGTTTTGCAAACCGGGCGATAACTCGGTCTCAGATGTCGTAATCGAGTCCCGTAAGTTCTAACGCAGTGGTCTCAATACCCACGCTGTGTACGTGTGTGTGTTTTGTGTGGCATCCGGACGGACGATGCGGGTTTTGGGCTCTTTTTTGGCTTTTTGCCTAAGTGTTGGCGAGTTTTGCAAACTGGGCGATAACTCTGTCTTCAGATGTCGGAATCGAGTCCCGTAAGTTCTAACGCGTGTTCAATACCCACGCGCGCAGGTGTGTGTGTTTGCGCGCATGGCGTCCGGACGGACGACGCGCGGTTTTTTTTCTTTTTCGCTTTTTGCCCAAGTTGTTGGCGAAGTTTTGCAAACCGGGCGATAACTCTGGTCTCCAGATGTCGTAATCGAGTCCCGTAAGTTCTAACGCTGTGTCAATACCCACGCGGTGGCGTGTGTGTGTTTTCGTGGCATCCGGACGACGATGCGGTTTTGGGCTCTTTTTTCGCTTTTTGCCTAAGTTGTTCATGAAGTTTTGCAACCGGGCGATAACTCGGCCTCCGTGATGTCGAATCGAGTCCCGTAAGTTCTAAACGCATGTTCAATACCCACGCGGTGCGTGTGTGTGTGTTTGCGTGGCGTCCGGACGGACGATGCGCGGTTTTGGATTCTTTTTTCGCTTTTTGCCAAGTTGTTGGCGAAGTTTTGCAAACCGGGCGATAACTCTGGCCTCCAGATGTCGGAATCGAGTCCCGTAAGTTCTAACGCATGTTCAATACCTACGCGCGGCGTGTGTGAGTGTGTTTATGTGGCATCCGGACGGACGACGACGATGCGGTTTTTGGGCTCTTTTTTCGCTTTTTGCCTAAGTGTTGGCGTAGTTTTGCAAACCGGGCGATAACTCTCGGTCTCCGATGTCGTAATCGAGTCCCGTAAGTTCTAACGCTGTTCAATACCCACGCTGGTGCAGGTGTGTGTTTGTCGTGGCATCCGGACGGACGACGATGCGGTTTTGGGGCTCTTTTTTCGCTTTTGCCTAAGTTGTTGGCGAAGTTTTGTAAACCGGGCGATAACCGGTCTCCGTGATGTCGTAATCGAGTCCCGTAAGTTCTAACGCTGTCTAATACCCACGCTGTGTATGTGTGTGTGTGTTTTGCATGTCCGTCCGGACGACGACGCGCGGTTTTGGGCTCTTTTTTGGCTTTTTGCCTAAGTGTTGGCGAAGTTTTGCAACCGGGCGATAACTCTGCTCTCCGATGTCGGAATCGAGTCCCGTAAGTTCTAACGCGTGTGTTCAATACCTACGCGGCGGTGTGGTGTGTGTTTGCGTGGCATCCGGACGGACGATGCGGTTTTGGGCTCTTTTTTCGCTTTTTGCCTAAGTTGTTGGCGAAGTTTTGCAAACCGGGCGATAACTCTGGATCTCCGTGATGTCGTAATCGAGTCCCGTAAGTTCTAACGCTGTGTTCAATACCCACGCGGTGCTGTGTGTGTGTTTGCGTGGCGTCCGGACGGACGATGCGCGGTTTTGGGCTCTTTTTCGCTTTTTGCCTAAGTGTTCTAACGCGTAGTTTTGCAACCGGGCGATAACTCTGGCCTCCGTGATGTCGAATCGAGTCCCGTAAGTTCTAACGCTGCGGTTCAATACCCACGCGTGTGTGTGTGTGTGTTTATGGCATCCCGGACGACGACGCGGGTTTTGGGCTCTTTTTTCGCTTTTTGCCTAAGTTGTTGGCGAAGTTTTGCAAACCGGGCGATAACTCTGGTCTCCGTGATGTCGAATCGAGTCCCGTAAGTTCTAACGCTGTGGTTCAATACCCACGCGGCGTGGTGTGTGTGTGTTTGTGTATGTCCGGACGGACGATGCGTTTTGGATTCTTTTTCGCTTTTTTGCCTGTTGTTAGCGAAGTTTTGTAAACCGGGCGATAACTCTGGCCTCCGTGATGTCGTAATCGAGTCCCGTAAGTTCTAACGCGCGTTCAATACCCACGCGCGTGTGTGTGTGTGTTTGCGCGTGGCGTCCGGACGGACGACGATGCGGTTTTGGGCTCTTTTTTCGCTTTTTGCCTAAGTGTTGGCGAAGTTTTGCAAACCGGGCGATAACTCTGGTCTCCAGATGTCGAATCGAGTCCCGTAAGTTCTAACGCTGTTCAATACCTACGCGTGTCATGTGTGTGTTTTAACGGCATGGCATCCGGACGGACGACGTGGGTTTTGGGCTCTTTTTCGCTTTTTGCCTAAGTTGTTGGCGAAGTTTTGCAACCTGGCGATAACTCTGGCTCCAGATGTCGAATCGAGTCCCGTAAGTTCTAACGCTGTTCAATACCCACACGCGGTGTGGTGTGTGTGTTTTGTCCATCCGGACGACGATGCGGGTTTTGGGCTCTTTTTTCGCTTTTTTGCCTAAGTTGTTGGCGAAGTTTTGCAACCGGGCAATAACTCTGGATCCAGATGATGTTTTCGAATCGAGTCCCGTAAGTTCTAACGCTGCGGTTCAATACCTACGCAAGGCCGTAGTGTGTGTTGCGTCATCCGGACGACGATGCGGTTTTGGGCTCTTTTTCGCTTTTTTGCCTAAGTGTTGGCGAAGTTTTGCAAACCGGGCGATAACTCTCGATCTCAGATGTCGTAATCGAGTCCCGTAAGTTCTAACGCTGTGTTCAATACCTACACGCTGCGGTCAGGGTGTGTGTGTTTGCGGCGTCCCGGATGGACGATGCGGGTTTTGGGCTCTTTTTTCGCTTTTTGCCTAAGTTGTTGTCGAAGAAGTTTTGCAACCGGGCGATAACTCTGGTCTCCGATGTCCTAATCGAGTCCCGTAAGTTCTAACGCGTGCCTAATACCCACGCGGTGCTGTGTGTGTGTTTGTGGTATCCGGATGACGACGATGCGGTTTTGGATTCTTTTTTTCGCTTTTTGCCCGTTGTTGGCGTAGTTTTGCAACCGGGCGATAACTCTGATCTCCAGATGTCGTAATCGAGTCCCGTAAGTTCTAACGCTGTTCATATACCCACGCGCAGGTGTGTGTGTGTGTTTGTGTGGCGTCCGGACGACGATGCGGTTTTGGGCTCTTTTTTTTTTTTTTTTGCCTAAGTTGTTGGCGAAGTTTTGCAAACCGGCGATAACTCAGATCTCGTGATGTCGAATCGAGTCCCGTAAGTTCTAACGCGCATGTGTTCAATACCCACGCGGTGCTGTGTGTGTTTGTGTGATGTCGTCCCGGACGCGACGATGCGGTTTTGGGCTTTTTTTGGCTTTTTTGCCTTTTGTTGTTGGCGAAGTTTTGCAAACCGGGCGATAACTCGTTCTCCGTGATGTCGAATCGAGTCCCGTAAGTTCTAACGCGTGTTCAATACCCACGCGTACGTCGTGTGTGTGTTTGCGTGGCATCCGGACGACGACGCGGTTTTGGGCTCTTTTTCGCTTTTTTGCCTAAGTTGTTGGCGAAGTTTTGTAAACCGGGCGATAACTCTGGGTCTCCGTGATGTCGTAATCGAGTCCCGTAAGTTCTAACGCTGCGGTTCAATACCTACGCCGCGGTGTGTGTGTGTTCATGTGCATCCCGGACGACGACGATGCGCGGTTTTGGGCTCTTTTTCGCTTTTTGCCTGTTGTTGGCGAAGTTTTGCAAACCGGGCGATAACTCTGGTCTCCGTGATGTCGGAATCGAGTCCCGTAAGTTCTAACGCATGTTAATACCCACGCGCTACGGTGTGTGTGTGTTTGCGTGGCGTCCGGACGACGACGATGCGGTTTTGGATTCTTTTTCGCTTTTTGCCTAAGTTGTTGGCGAAGTTTTGTAAACCGGGCGATAACTCTGCTTCCAGATGTCGTAATCGAGTCCCGTAAGTTCTAACGCTGTTCAATACCCACGCGCGGTGGTGTGTGTGTGTTTGCATGGCGTCCCGGACGACGATACGCGGTTTTGGGCTCTTTTTTCGCTTTTTTTGCCTAAGTTGTTGGCGTAGTTTTGCAAACCGGGCGATAACTCGGCTTCCGATGTCGTAATCGAGTCCCGTAAGTTCTAACGCTGTGTTCAATACCTACGGTGGCAGGTATGTGTGTGTGTTTGCGTGCATGTCCGGACGGACGATGCGGGTTTTGGGCTCTTTTTTCGCTTTTTGCCTGTTGTTGGCGAAGTTTTGCAAACCGGGCGATAACTCCTGGCCTCAGATGTCGTAATCGAGTCCCGTAAGTTCTAACGCGATGTTCAATACCCACGCTAAGGTGTGTGTGTTTCGTGGCGTCCGGACGGACGATGCGGGTTTTGGATTCTTTTTTTCGCTTTTTGCTAAGTTGTTGGCGAAGTTTTGCAACCCGGGCGATAACTCTGGCCTCTCAGATGTCGTAATCGAGTCCCGTAAGTTCTAACGCGTGTTCAATACCCACGCGGTGGTCGTGGTGTGTGTTTTGCGTGGCATCCGACGACGACGATGCGGTTTTGGGCTCTTTTTCGCTTTTTGCCCTGTTGTTGGCGAAGTTTTGCAAACCGGGCGATAACTCTGGTCTCCAGATGTCGTAATCGAGTCCCGTAAGTTCTAACGCTGTGTTCAATACCCACGCGGTGTGTGTGTGTGTTTGTGCGGGCGTCCCGGACGACGCGCGGTTTTGGGCTCTTTTTTCGCTTTTTGCCTAAGTTGTTGGCGAAGTTTTGTAAACCGGGCGATAACTCTGTGATCTCTCAGATGTCGAATCGAGTCCCGTAAGTTCTAACGCTGTTCAATACCCACGCGTGCGTGTGTGTGTTTCAATTGTGGCGTCCGGACGATGCGGTTTTGGGCTCTTTTTCGCTTTTTTGCCTAAGTGTTGGCGAAGTTTTGCAACCGGGCGATAACTCTGGTCTCCAGATGTCGAATCGAGTCCCGTAAGTTCTAACGCGCTGTTCAATACCTACGCGTTGGTGTGTGTGTTTGCATGGCGTCCGGACGACGATGCGGGTTTTGGGCTCTTTTTCGCTTTTTTGCCTAAGTGTTGGCGAAGTTTTGCAAACCGGGCGATAACTCGATCTCCGTGATGTCGTAATCGAGTCCCGTAAGTTCTAACGCTGTTCAATACCTACGCGTGGTGTGTGTGTGTGTTTGCGTGGCATCCGGACGACGACGATGCGGTTTTGGGCTCTTTTTCGCTTTTTGCCTAAGTGTTGTCGCGAAGTTTTGTAAACCGGGCGATAACTCTGGATCTCGATGTCGTAATCGAGTCCCGTAAGTTCTAACGCATGTTCAATACCCACGCGGTGGCGTGTGTGTGTGTTTTGCGTGGCGTCCGGACGGACGACGATGCGCGTTTTGGATCTTTTTTCGCTTTTTTTGCCTGCAAGTTGTTGGCGAAGTTTTGCAACCGGGCGATAACTCTCGGCCTCCGTGATGTCGAATCGAGTCCCGTAAGTTCTAACGCTGTTCAATACCCACGCGGTGTCAGGTGTGTGTTTGCGTGGCATCCCGGACGGACGACGCGGGTTTTGGGCTCTTTTTTCGCTTTTTGCCTAAGTTGTTGGGCGAAGTTTTGCAAACCGGGCGATAACTCTGGATCCCAGATGTCGTAATCGAGTCCCGTAAGTTCTAACGCGCGGTTCAATACCTACGCTGCAGGTGTGTGTGTGTTTGCGGATGTCCGGACGGACGATGCGGTTTTGGGCTCTTTTTCGCTTTTTTTGCCTAAGTGTTAGCGAAGTTTTGCAAACCGGGCGATAACTCTGGCCTCCGTGATGTCGTAATCGAGTCCCGTAAGTTCTAACGCTGTTCAATACCCACGCGGCGGTGTCTGTGTGTTTTGTGGAAGTTCTATCCGGACGGACGATGCGGGTTTTGGGCTCTTTTTCGCTATTTTTTCGCTTTTGCCTAAGTTGTCATGAAGTTTTGTAAACCGGGCGATAACTCTGGTCTCCGTGATGTCGTAATCGAGTCCCGTAAGTTCTAACGCGTGTTCAATACCTACACGCGGCGTCAGGTGTGTGTTTTGGTGGCGTCCGGACGGACGATGCGGGTTTTGGAGTTTTTTTTTCGCATTTTTTGCCTTAAGTTGTTGGCGAAGTTTTGCAAACCGGGCGATAACTTCTCTCCGAGATGTCGTAATCGAGTCCCGTAAGTTCTAACGTAATCGCTGTTCTAATACCCACGCCGGTGTCGTGTGTGTTTGCGTGGCGTCCGGACGGACGATGCGCGGTTTTGGGCTCTTTTTTCGCTTTTTGCCTAAGTTGTTGGCGAAGTTTTGCAACCGGGCGATAACTCTGGCCTCCGTGATGTCGTAATCGAGTCCCGTAAGTTCTAACGCATGTTCAATACCTACGCGTGGTGTGTGTGTGTGTTTGCGCGGCGTCCGGACGGACGATGCGCGGGTTTTGGGATTCTTTTTCGCTTTTTTGCCTAAGTTGTTGGCGAAGTTTTGCAAACCGGGCGATAACTCCATCTCCGATGTCGTAATCGAGTCCCGTAAGTTCTAACGCTGTGTTCAATACCCACGCCGTGTCATGTGTGTGTGTGGCGTCCGGACGACGACGACGCGGGTTTTGGGCTTTTTTTTTGTTTTTTAAGTTGTGTTGGCGAAGTTTTGCAAACCGGGCGATAATAACTCGCTTCTTCAGATGTCGTAATCGAGTCCCGTAAGTTCTAACGCTGTTCAATACCCACGCGGTTGTGTGTGTGTTTTTGCGGCGTCCGGACGCGACGACGCGGTTTTGGGCTCTTTTTTTTTTTGCTTTTTTGTTGGCGAAGTTTTGCAACCGGGCGATAACTCCTCATCTCCGATGTCGTAATCGAGTCCCGTAAGTTCTAACGCGTGTTCAATAATACCCACGCGTGTGTGTGTGTGTTTTTATGGGCGTCCGGACGACGACGCGCGGTTTTGGGCTCTTTTTTGGCTTTTTGCCAAGTTGTTGGCGAAGTTTTGTAAACCGGGCGATAACTCTGGCCTCTCAGATGTCGTAATCGAGTCCCGTAAGTTCTAACGCTGCGGTTCAATACCCACGCGGCAGGTGTGTGTGTTGCGTGGCGTCCCGGACGGACGATGCGGGTTTTGGGCTCTTTTTTTCGCTTTTTGCCTAAGTTGTTACGCGAAGTTTTGCAAACCGGGCGATAACTCTGGCCTCCAGATGTCGAATCGAGTCCCGTAAGTTCTAACGCACGGTTCAATACACTACGGTGTGTGTGTGTGTTTGCGTGGCGTCCGGACGACGACGCGGGTTTTGGGCTCTTTTTTCGGCTTTTTTGCTTAAGTTGTTGGCGAAGTTTTGCAACCGGGCGATAACTCTGGTCTCCAGATGTCGTAATCGAGTCCCGTAAGTTCTAACGCTGTTCAATAATACCCACGCGCGTGTGTGTGTGTGTTGTGTGTGCGTCGACGGACGACGACGATGCGGGTTTTGGGCTTTTTTTCGCTTTTTGCCTAAGTTAGCGGCGAAGTTTTGCAACCGGGCGATAACTCGGCCTCCAGATGTCGTAATCGAGTCCCGTAAGTTCTAACGCGTGTTCAATACCCACGCGGTGTGTGTGTGTGTTTCATGCGCGGCGTCCGGACGGACGACGCGGGTTTTGGGCTCTTTTTTTCGCTTTTGCCTAAGTGTTGGCGAAGTTTTGCAAACCGGGCGATAACTTGGCTCCGTGATGTCGTAATCGAGTCCCGTAAGTTCTAACGCATGTTCAATACCCACGCGGTGGTGTGTGTGTTTGCATGTGGCGTCCGGACGACGACGATGCGGTTTTGGGCTCTTTTTCGCTTTTTGCCTAAGTGTTGTTGGCGAAGTTTTGCAAACCGGGCGATAACTCGCTCTCCGTGATGTCGTAATCGAGTCCCGTAAGTTCTAACGCTGCGGTTCAATACCTACGCGGTGCTGTGTGTGTGTTTTGCGTGGCGTCCGGACGGACGATGCGGGTTTTGGGCTCTTTTTTGGCTTTTTTGCCTGTTGTGTTGCAACCGGGCGAAGTTTTGCAAATCCGGGCGATAACTCTCATATCTCCGTGATGTCGTAATCGAGTCCCGTAAGTTCTAACGCTGCATGTTCAATACCCACGCGCGGTGTGTGTGTGCGTGGTGTCCCGTAATCTAACGTTCGACGACGCGGTTTTGGGCTCTTTTTTTTTTTGCTTTTTTTGTTATGTTAGTAGTTTTGCAAACCGGGCGATAACTCTGGCCTCCGTGATGTCGAATCGAGTCCCGTAAGTTCTAACGCTGTTAATACCCACGCGTGTCAGGTGTGTGTGTTTCATGGCGTCCGGACGGACGATGCGGTTTTGGATTCTTTTTTTCGCTTTTTGCCCTAAGTGTTGGCGAAGTTTTGCAAACCGGGCGATAACTCGCATCTCCGTGATGTCGGAATCGAGTCCCGTAAGTTCTAACGCGCTGTTCAATACCCACGGCGGTGTGTGTGTGTGTTTGCGTGGCGTCCGGACGACGATGCGGGTTTTGGGCTCTTTTTCGCTTTTTGCCCAAGTTGTTAGCGAAGTTTTGCAAACCGGGCGATAACTCGGCCTCCGTGATGTCGTAATCGAGTCCCGTAAGTTCTAACGCGTGTTCAATACCCACGCGGTGTCAGTGTGTGTTTCATGCATCCCGGACGGACGATGCGGTTTTTGATTCTTTTTTCGCTTTTTTGCCTAAGTTGTTGGCGAAGTTTTGTAAACCGGGCGATAACTCCAGATCCGTGATGTCGTAATCGAGTCCCGTAAGTTCTAACGCGTTGTTCAATACCTACACGTGTGCAGGTGTGTTTGCGCGTGGCGTCCGGACGGACGATGCGGGTTTTGGGCTCTTTTTTTTTTTTGCCTAAGTTGTAGCGAAGTTTTGCAAACCGGGCGATAACTCTGGTCTCCGTGATGTCGAATCGAGTCCCGTAAGTTCTAACGCTGTTCAATAATACCCACGCGGTGGTGTGTGTGTTTATGTGGCGTCCGGACGACGATGATGGTTTTGGGCTCTTTTTTCGCTTTTTTTGCCTAAGTTGTTGGCGAAGTTTTGCAAACCGGGCGATAACTCTGATCTCCGTGATGTCGTAATCGAGTCCCGTAAGTTCTAACGCTGTTCAATACCCACGCGGTGTCATGTGTGTGTGTTTCATGGCGTCCGGACGACGATGCGGGTTTTGGGCTTTTTTTTCGCTTTTTGCCCTAAGTTGTTAGCGAAGTTTTGCAAACCGGGCGATAACTCTGGCCTCCGATGTCGTAATCGAGTCCCGTAAGTTCTAACGCTGCTGTTCAATACCCACGCGTGTGCAAATCGGTGTGTGTTTACGCGCGTGGCGTCCGGACGGACGGACGCGGGTTTTGGGCTCTTTTTCGCTTTTTGCCTAAGTTGTCGGGCGAAGTTTTGCAAACCGGGCGATAACTCTGGCCTCCGATGTCGTAATCGAGTCCCGTAAGTTCTAACGCATGTTCAATACCCACGCGGTGTGTGTGTGTGTTGCGTGGCGTCCGGACGGACGATGCGCGTTTTTGGATTCTTTTTTCGCTTTTTGCCTAAGTTGTTGGGCGAAGTTTTGCAAACCGGGCGATAACTAAACTGCCTCCGTGATGTCGTAATCGAGTCCCGTAAGTTCTAACGCGTGTTCAATACCCACGCGGTGCTATGTGTGTGTGTTTGGTGTCCGTCCGGACGACGACGCGGTTTTGGGCTCTTTTTCGCTTTTTGCCTAAGTTGTTAGCGAAGTTTTGCAAACCGGGCGATAACTCTGCATCTCCGTGATGTCGTAATCGAGTCCCGTAAGTTCTAACGCTGTGTTCAATAATACGCACGCGGCGTGTGTGTGTGTTTTCGTGGCGTCCGGACGGACGACGTGGGTTTTGGGCTCTTTTTCGCTTTTTGCCTTTTTGTTGCGAAGTTTTGCAAACCGGGCGATAACTCTGGCCTCCGATGTCGAATCGAGTCCCGTAAGTTCTAACGCTGTCAATAATACCCACGCGGTTGTCATGTGTGTGTGTTTGCGGGCGTATCCGGACGACGATGCGGGTTTTGGGCTCTTTTTCGCTTTTTGCCTAAGTTGTTGGCGAAGTTTTGCAACCGGGCGATAACTCTCTTCCAGATGTCGTAATCGAGTCCCGTAAGTTCTAACGCGTGTTCAATACCCACGCGTGTCGTGTGTGTGTTTGTATGTGGCGTCCGGACGTGACGATGCGGGTTTTGGGCTCTTTTTTCGCTTTTTGCCTGTTGTGTTGGCGAAGTTTTGCAAACCGGGCGATAACTCTGGATCTCGTGATGTCGGAATCGAGTCCCGTAAGTTCTAACGCTGTTCAATACCCACACGTGGTGTGTGTGTGTGTTTTGCGTATGTCCGGACGGACGATGCGGGTTTTGGGCTCTTTTTTCGCTTTTTTTGCCTAAGTTGTTGGCGAAGTTTTGCAACCGGGCGATAACTCTGCCTCCGTGATGTCTAATCGAGTCCCGTAAGTTCTAACGCTGTGTTCAATACCCACGCTGGTGGTGTGTGTGTGTGTTTCATGTGGCGTCCGGACGGACGACGCGGTTTTGGGATTTTTTTCGCTTTTTTGCCTAAGTTGTCAGCGAAGTTTTGCAAACCGGGCGATAACTCTGGATTCAGATGTCGAATCGAGTCCCGTAAGTTCTAACGCATGTTCAATACCCACGCGGCGTGTGTGTGTGTTTGTGTGGCGTCCGGACGGACGACGTTTGCGGTTTTTGGCTTTTTTTCGCTTTTTGCCGGCGTTGTTGGCGAAGTTTTGCAAACCGGGCGATAACTCTGTTCCTCCTCGATGTCGTAATCGAGTCCCGTAAGTTCTAACGCGGTTCAATACCTACACGCCTAAGGTTGCTATGTGTGTGTGTTTGCGTGGCGTATGTCGGACGAGTCCCGACGTTCTGCGGGTTTTTCTTTTTTTTTTTTTTCGTGTTGTTGGCGTAGTTTTGTAAACCGGGCAACCGGGCGATCCTCGGTCTTCAGATGTCGTAATCGAGTCCCGTAAGTTCTAACGCGCTGTTCAATACCCACGCGGTCGTGTGTGTGTGTGTGGCGTGGCGTCCGGACGACGACGCGGTTTTGGGCTTTTTTCGCTTTTTTGCCTAAAGTTGTTGGCGAAGTTTTGCAAACCGGGCGATAACTCTGGTCTTCCGATGTCGGAATCGAGTCCCGTAAGTTCTAACGCATGTTCAATACCCACCACGTCAGGCGTGTGTGTGTTGCGTGCGTCCGTCCCGGACGACGCGGTTTTTTGGGCTCTTTTTCGCTTTTTGCCTAAGTTGTTGGCGAAGTTTTGCAAACCGGGCGATAACTCTATCTCCGTGATGTCGGAATCGAGTCCCGTAAGTTCTAACGCGGTCAAGTCAATACCCACGCGTGTCGTGTGTGTGTGTTTTGTGGCGGTATCCCGGACGGACGATGCGGGTTTTGGGCTCTTTTTTCGCTTTTTGCCCTGTTGTTGGCGAAGTTTTGCAAACCGGGCGATAACTCTGGTCTCCGTGATGTCGTAATCGAGTCCCGTAAGTTCTAACGCTGTCTAATACCCACGCGCGTGCAGTGTGTGTGTGTAGTGTGTTTGCGTGGCGTCCGGACGACGACGCGGTTTTGGGCTCTTTCGGCTTTTTGCCCAAGTTGTCAGCGAAGTTTTGCAACCGGGCGATAACTCTGGCCTCCGTGATGTCGAATCGAGTCCCGTAAGTTCTAACGCTGTTCAATACCCACGCTGGTGGTGTGTGTGTGTGCGTATGCATGCCCGTCCGACGACGACGCGGGTTTTGGATTCTTTTTTCGCTTTTTGCCTAAGTTGTCAGCGAAGTTTTGCAAACCGGCGATAACTCTGGCTTCGTGATGTCGAATCGAGTCCCGTAAGTTCTAACGCTGTGGTCTAATACCCACGCGGTCGTGTGTGTGTTCATGGCATGGCCCGACGGACGACGATGGGTTTTGGGCTCTTTTTCGCTTTTTTGCCTAAGTTTTGGCGAAGTTTTGCAACCGGGCGATAACTTGATCTCCGATGTCGTAATCGAGTCCCGTAAGTTCTAACGCTGCATGTTCAATACCTACGCGGTGTGTCAGGTGTGTGTGTGTTTGCATGTCCGTCCGGACGCGACGCGGGTTTTGGGCTCTTTTTTCGCTTTTTGCCCAAGTTGTTGCGAAGTTTTGCAAACCGGGCGATAACTCTGGATCCAGATGTCGAATCGAGTCCCGTAAGTTCTAACGCGTGTTCAATACCCACGCGGTGTGTGTGTGTGTTTGCGTGGCGTCCGGACGACGACGCGCGGTTTTGGGCTCTTTTTCGCTTTTTGCCCGTTGTTGTCGAAGTTTTGTAAACCGGGCGATAACTCTGATCTCAGATGTCGTAATCGAGTCCCGTAAGTTCTAACGCGTGTTCAATACCTACGCGGTGCGTGTGTGTGTTTATGCGGCATCCGGACGACGATGCGGGTTTTGGGCTCTTTTTTTCGCTTTTTGCCTAAGTTGTTGGCGAAGTTTTGCAACCGGGCGATAACTCTGGCCAGATCCGATGTCGTAATCGAGTCCCGTAAGTTCTAACGCGTGTTCAATACCCACGCTGCGTTGTGTGTGTGTTTGCGTATGTCCGGACGACGATGCGGGTTTTGGCTCTCTTTTCGCTTTTTGCCTAAGTGTTGGCGAAGTTTTGCAAACCGGGCGATAACTCTGGCCTCCGATGTCGTAATCGAGTCCCGTAAGTTCTAACGCTGCGTTGTTCAATACCCACGCGCGTGTGTGTGTGTGTGTTTCGTGGCGTCCGGACGGACGACGCGGGTTTTGGGCTCTTTTTCGCTTTTTGCCTAAGTGTTGGCGAAGTTTTGCAACCGGGCGATAACTCGGATCCGTGATGTCGTAATCGAGTCCCGTAAGTTCTAACGCTGTTCAATACCCACGCGCAGGTCGTGTGTGTGTTTGCGTGGCGTCCCGGACGGACGACGCGGTTTTGGGCTCTTTTTTCGCTTTTTTGCCTAAGTTGTTGGCGAAGTTTTGTAAACCGGGCGATAACTCTGCCTCCAGATGTCGAATCGAATCGAGTCCCGTAAGTTCTAACGCTGCGTGTTCAATACCCACGCGTATCGTGTGTGTGTTTGCGTATGCGTCCGGACGGACGATGCGGGTTTTGGATTCTTTTTTTTTCGCTTTTTTTTTGCCTGTTGTTAGCGAAGTTTTGTAAACCGGGCGATAACTCGGCAGATCCAGATGTCGAATCGAGTCCCGTAAGTTCTAACGCGCGGTTCAATACCCACGCAGGCAGGTGTGTGTGTGTTTTGTATGGCGTCCGGACGGACGACGCGGGTTTTGGGCTCTTTTTTCGCTTTTTGCCTAAGTTGTTGGCGAAGTTTTGTAAACCGGGCGATAACTCTGATCTCGATGTCGTAATCGAGTCCCGTAAGTTCTAACGCTGCGGTTCAATACCCACGCCAGTGTCATGTGTGTGTGTTTGCGTGGCGTCCGGACGGACGATGCGGTTTTGGGCTCTTTTTTCGCTTTTTGCCTGTTGTTGGCGAAGTTTTGCAACCGGGCGATAACTCTGTCTTCAGATGTCGAATCGAGTCCCGTAAGTTCTAACGCGTGTTCAATACCCACGCTGTGCAGGTGTGTGTGTGTGTGTATGGCGTCCCGGACGACGCGCGGTTTTGGGCTCTTTTTCGCTTTTTTGCCTAAGTGTTGGCGAAGTTTTGCAAACCTGGCGATAACTCTTGCCTCCAGATGTCGTAATCGAGTCCCGTAAGTTCTAACGCATGTTCAATACCCACACCATGTGTGTGTGTGTGCATGTGGCGGTCCCCGACGATGCGGTTTTGGGACGACGATGCGCGGTTTTGGGCTCTTTTTCGCTTTTTGCCTAAGTTGTTGCGCGCGAAGTTTGCAACCGGGCGATAACTCGGTATCCAGATGTCGTAATCGAGTCCCGTAAGTTCTAACGGGCGTTCAATACCTCCACGCGGTGTGTGCGGTGTGTTTGCAAGGTCAGGTGGTGTGTGTTTGGGGTCCCGGACGGACGATGCGGGTTTTTTTCTCTTTTTCGCTTTTTGCCTAAGTGTTGGCGAAGTTTTGCAAACCGGGCGATAACTCTGTTCAATCGTGATGTCGAATCGAGTCCCGTAAGTTCTAACGCATGTTCAATACCTACGCTGGTTGTGTGTGTGTTTGTGGCGTCCGGACGGACGATGCGGTTTTGGATTCTTTTTTCGCTTTTTTGCCTAAGGTTGGCGAAGTTTTGCAAACCGGGCGATAACTCTGGTCTCCGTGATGTCGTAATCGAGTCCCGTAAGTTCTAACGCGTGTTCAATACCCCACGCGGTGTGTGTGTTTGCGTATGGCGTCCGGATCGGACGATGCGCGGTTTTGGGCTCTTTTTCGCTTTTTTGCCTGTTGTTGGCGAAGTTTTGCAAACCGGGCGATAACTCGGCCTCCAGATGTCGTAATCGAGTCCCGTAAGTTCTAACGCTGCGGTTCAATACCTACGCGGTGTGCATGTGTGTGTGTGTTTGCGTGGCGTCCGGACGACGACGCGGGTTTTGGGCTCTTTTTTTTCTTTTTGCCTAAGTGTTAGCGAAGTTTTGCAACCGGGCGATAACTCTGGATCTCAGATGTGTTTAATCGAGTCCCGTAAGTTCTAACGCTGTTGTTCAATACCCACGCTGGTGTGTGTGTGTGTTTGCATGGCGTCCGGACGACGACGATGCGGTTTTGGATTCTTTTTCGCTTTTTGCCTAAGTTGTTGGCGAAGTTTTGCAACCGGGCGATAACTCTCAGATAATCTCGTGATGTCGAATCGAGTCCCGTAAGTTCTAACGCGCTGTTCAATACCCACGCGGCGCTATGTGTGTGTTTGCGTGGCGTCCGGACGACGATGCGCGGTTTTGGATTCTTTTTTTCGCTTTTTTGCCTAAGTGTTGGCGAAGTTTTGTAAACCGGGCGATAACTCTGGCTCCGTGATGTCGAATCGAGTCCCGTAAGTTCTAACGCGCGGTTCAATACCCACGCGGTCATGTGTGTGTGTTTGCGTGGCGTCCGGGACGATGACGATGCGGGTTTTGGATTCTTTTTTCGCTTTTTGCCTAAGTAAGTGTTGGCGAAGTTTTGCAAACCGGGCGATAACTTGGCCTCCAGATGTCGTAATCGAGTCCCGTAAGTTCTAAACGTGTTCAATACCTACACGGTCAGATGTGTGTGTGTTTTCATGGGCGTCCCGGACGACGATGCGGGTTTTGGGATTCTTTTTCGCTTTTTGCTTTTGCCTAAGTTGTTAGCGTAGTTTTGCAACCGGGCGATAACTCTGGCCTCCGATGTCGTAATCGAGTCCCGTAAGTTCTAACGCTGTTCAATACCACGCTGTGCGTTGTGTGTGTGTTTTGCGTGGCGTCCGGACGGACGACGATGCGGGTTTTGGATTCTTTTTCGCTTTTTGCCTAAGTGTGTTATGAAGTTTTGCAACCGGGCGATAACTCTCTGCCTCCGTATGTCGGAATCGAGTCCCGTAAGTTCTAACGCTGTTCAATACCCACGCTGTGTCGTGTGTGTTTGCGTGGCGTCCCGGACGGACGACGCGGTTTTGGGCTCTTTTTTCGCTTTTTGCCTAAGTGTTGGCGAAGTTTTGCAAACCGGGCGATAACTCTGCCTCCGTGATGTCGTAATCGAGTCCCGTAAGTTCTAACGCTGCGGTTCAATACCTACGCGGTGGTCGTGTGTGTGTTTGTGGCGTCCGGACGACGATGCGGGTTTTGGGCTTTTTTTCGCTTTTTGCCTAAGTTGTTAGCGAAGTTTTGTAAACCGGGCGATAACTCTGGCCTCCAGATGTCGTAATCGAGTCCCGTAAGTTCTAACGCTGTTCAATACCCACGCGGTGCTGTGTGTGTTTTCGCGTGGCGTCCGGACGGACGACGCGCGGTTTTGGGCTCTTTTTTCGCTTTTTGCCTAAGTTGTTGGCGAAGTTTTGCAAACCGGGCGATAACTCTGCTTCTCCAGATGTCGAATCGAGTCCCGTAAGTTCTAACGCGTGTTCAATACCCACACGCAGGTGTGTGTGTGTGTTTATGTGGCGTTCCGGACGCCGACGATGCGCGGTTTTGGGCTCTTTTTCGCTTTTTGCCTAAGTGTTGGCGAAGTTTTGCAAACCGGGCGATAACTCTGGTCTCCAGATGTTTTAATCGAGTCCCGTAAGTTCTAACGCTGTTCAATCAATACACACGCGGTGTGTGTGTGTTTTCGTACGGCGTCCGGACGACGACGCGGTTTTGGGCTCTTTTTTCGCTTTTTGCCAAGTTGTTGGCATGAAGTTTTGCAACCGGGCGATAACTCTGGCCTCCGTGATGTCGTAATCGAGTCCCGTAAGTTCTAACGCGCATGTTCAATACCCACGCCGTGTCGTGTGTGTGTGTTTTGCATGGCGTCCGGACGGACGACGATGCGGTTTTGATTCTTTTTTCGCTTTTTGCCTAAGTTGTTGTTAGCGAAGTTTTGTAAACCGGGCGATAACTCTGCCTCCAGATGTCGAATCGAGTCCCGTAAGTTCTAACGCGCGGTTCTAATACCCACGCGGTGTCGTGTGTGTTTCATGGCGTCCGGACGACGACGCGGTTTTGGGCTCTTTTTTTCGCTTTTTGCCCCTGTTGTTGGCGAAGTTTTGCAACCGGGCGATAACTCTGGTCTCAGATGTCGTAATCGAGTCCCGTAAGTTCTAACGCGCTGTTCAATACCTACGCGGTGTGCGGTGTGTTTGTTTGCATGTGGCATCCGGACGACGCGGGTTTTGGATTCTTTTTCGCTTTTTGCCTAAAGTCAGCGCGCGAAGTTTTGCAACCGGGCGATAACTCCTCTTTTCCGTATGTCGTAATCGAGTCCCGTAAGTTCTAACGCATGTTCAATACCTACGTACGTTCAGGTCGGTGTGTGTGTGCGTGGTGTCCGCGTCCGGACGACGACGCGGTTTTGGGCTCTTTTTTCGCTTTTTTGCCAAAGTTGTCAGCGAAGTTTTGCAACCGGGCGATAACTCTGGCCTCCGTGATGTCGTAATCGAGTCCCGTAAGTTCTAACGCTGCGGTTCAATACCCACGCGGTGTGTGTGTGTGTTTTGCGTGGCGTCCGGACGGACGACGCGGGTTTTGGATTCTTTTTTTTTTCGCTTTTTTGCCTAAGTGTTAGCGAAGTTTTGCAAACCGGGCGATAACTCTGGCCTCCGTATGTCGTAATCGAGTCCCGTAAGTTCTAACGCTGTTCAATACCCACACGGTGTGTGTGTGTTTCATGTGGCGTCCGGACGACGATGCGGTTTTGGGCTCTTTTTTTTTTTTTTTTTGTTGTTGGCGAAGTTTTGCAACCGGGCGATAACTCTGCAGATCCGATGTCGTAATCGAGTCCCGTAAGTTCTAACGCGTGTTCAATACCCACGCGGTGTCATGCGTGTGTGTGTTTGCATGCCGTCCGGACGACGCGCGGTTTTGGGCTCTTTTTTTCGCTTTTGCCCAAGTTGTTGGCGAAGTTTTGTAAACCGGGCGATAACTCCTGCAGATTCGATGTCGTCGGAATCGAGTCCCGTAAGTTCTAACGCTGTTCAATACCCACACGTATGGTCGTGTGTGTGTGTTTTTGTGGCGTCCGGACGGACGATGCGGGTTTTGGGCTCTTTTTTCGCTTTTTTTGCCTGTTGTTGGCGAAGTTTTGCAAACCGGGCGATAACTCTGCAGATCCGTGATGTCGTAATCGAGTCCCGTAAGTTCTAACGCGCGGTTCAATACCCACGCTGGTGTGTGTGTGTTCATGCGTGGCGTCCGGACGGACGACGATGCGATTCGGGTTTTGGGCTTTTTTTTGGCTTTTTGCCTAAGTGTTGGCGAAGTTTTGCAAACCGGGCGATAACTGGATCTCAGATGTCGTAATCGAGTCCCGTAAGTTCTAACGCTAATGTTCAATACCCACGCGTGTCTAAATGTGTGTGTGTTGCGTGGCATCCCGGACCGGACGACGGACGCGGTTTTGGATTCTTTTTTCGCTTTTTGCCTAAGTGTTGGCGAAGAAGTTTTGCAACCGGGCGATAACTCTGCCTCCAGATGTCGAATCGAGTCCCGTAAGTTCTAACGCATGTTCAATACCCACGCGGGTGTGTGTGTGTTGTTTGGTATGGCGTCCGACGGACGATGCGGTTTTGGGCTCTTTTTTCGCTTTTTTTGCCTGTTGTTGGCGAAGTTTTGCAAACCGGCGATAAACTCAGATCCGTGATGTCGAATCGAGTCCCGTAAGTTCTAACGCGTGTTCAATACCCACGCTGGTGTGTGTGTGTGTTTCAAGGCATGTCGAAGTGACGGACGATGCGGTTTTGGGCTCTTTTTCGCGCTTTTTTTGCCTAAGTGTTACGGCGAAGTTTTGCAACCGGGCGATAACTAACTGCTCTCCGTGATGTCGAATCGAGTCCCGTAAGTTCTAAACGCTGTTCAATACCCACGTGGTGCAGGTGTGTTTCGTGGTGTCCGGACGACGACGATGCGGTTTTGGGCTCTTTTTCGCTTTTTTTTGCCTAAGTTGTTGGCGAAGTTTTGCAAACCGGGCGATAACTCTGGTCTCCGATGTCGTAATCGAGTCCCGTAAGTTCTAACGCGTGGTTCAATACCCACGCTGGGTGTGTGTGTGTTTGCGTGGCGTCCGGACGGACGATGCGGTTTTGGGCTCTTTTTTCGCTTTTTGCCTAAGTTGTTGGCGAAGTTTTGCAAACCGGGCGATAACTGGGCCTCCGTGATGTCGTAATCGAGTCCCGTAAGTTCTAACGCGTGTTCAATACCCACGCGGTGCATGTGTGTGTGTTTCGTGGCGTCCCGGACGGACGATGCGGGTTTTGGGCTCTTTTTGGCTTTTTGCCCTTTTTGTTAATGAAGTTTTGCAAACCGGGCGATAACTCTGGCCTCCGATGTCGTAATCGAGTCCCGTAAGTTCTAACGCTGTGTCTAATACCCACGCCGCGTCGTGTGTGTTTTCATGGCGTCCGGACGACGGACGATGCGGTTTTGGGCTCTTTTTTCGCTTTTTGCCTAAGTTGTTGGCGAAGTTTTGCAACCGGGCGATAACTCGGTCTCCGTGATGTCGAATCGAGTCCCGTAAGTTCTAACGCGCGGTTCAATACCCACGCGTGCGGTTGTGTGTGTGTTTTCATGCGGCGTCCGGACGACGACGACGCGGTTTTGGGCTCTTTTTTCGCTTTTTGCCAAAGTTGTTGGCGAAGTTTTGCAAACCGGGCGATAACTCTGGCCTCCGTGATGTCGTAATCGAGTCCCGTAAGTTCTAACGCGTGTTCAATACCCACGCAAAGGTGTGTGTGTGTTATGTATGGCGTCCGGACGGACGATGCGGTTTTGGGCTCTTTTTTCGCTTTTTTTTGCCTAAGTTGTTGGCGAAGTTTTGTAAACCGGGCGATAACTCTCAGCCTCTCGATGTCGAATCGAGTCCCGTAAGTTCTAACGCTGTTCGTGTAATACCCACGCGTGTTCGCTCGTGTGTGTGTGTTTAACGCGTGATGTCCGGACGACGATGCGGGTTTTGGGCTCTTTTTCGCTTTTTGCCTAAGTTGTTGGCGAAGTTTTGTAAACCGGGCGATAACTCAGATCCTCAGATGTCGTAATCGAGTCCCGTAAGTTCTAACGCTGCGGTTCAATACCCACGCTGCAAGGCCGTGGTGTGTGTTTGTGTGGCGTCCGGACGACGATGCGGTTTTGGGTTTCTTTTTTTCGCTTTTTGCGAGTTCAAGTTGTTACGAAGTTTTGCAAACCGGGCGATAACTCGCCTCCGTATGTCGAATCGAGTCCCGTAAGTTCTAACGCTGTTCTAATACCCACGCGTGGTGTGTGTGTGTGTTTTGCGTGGCGTCCCGGACGACGACGATGCGGTTTTGGGCTCTTTTTTCGCTTCTTTTGCCTAAGTTGTGTTGGCGAAGTTTTGCAAACCGGGCGATAACTCTGCCTCTCCGATGTCGTAATCGAGTCCCGTAAGTTCTAACGCTGTTGTTCAATACCCACGCTGTGCCGTGTGTGTGTGTTTGCGTGGCGTCCGGACGACGATGCGGGTTTTGGGCTCTTTTTTCTTTTTTTGCCTAAGTTGTTGGCGAAGTTTTGCAACCGGGCGATAACTCGATTCCTCCGATGTCGGAATCGAGTCCCGTAAGTTCTAACGCATGTTCAATACCTACGCACGCTGGTGTGGTGTGTGTGTTTGTGGCGTCCGGACGGACGATGCGGTTTTGGGCTCTTTTTTTTCGCTTTTTGCCTAAGTTGTTGGCGAAGTTTTGCAAACCGGGCGATAACTCCAGATCTCCGATGTCGTAATCGAGTCCCGTAAGTTCTAACGTTTTGTTCAATACCCACGCTGTGCGTAGTGTGTGTGTTCGCATGGCATCCCGGGACGACGCGCGGTTTTGGGCTCTTTTTTCGCTTTTTGCCTAAGTTGTTGGCGTAGTTTTGTAAACCGGGCGATAACTCTGGCCTCCAGATGTCGTAATCGAGTCCCGTAAGTTCTAACGCTGTTGTTCAATACCTACGCGGTGCGGTGTGTGTGTGTGTTTGCGTGGCGTCCGGACGACGACGACGCGGTTTTGGGCTCTTTTTTTGGCTTTTTTGCTTTAAGTTGTTGGCGAAGTTTTAAACCGGGCGATAACTCCGTGATCCCAGATGTCGTAATCGAGTCCCGTAAGTTCTAACGCGTGTTCAATACCTACGCGTGTGTGTGTGTGTTTCATGTGGTGCCCCGGACGACGATGCGGTTTTGGGCTCTTTTTCGCTTTTTGCCTAAGTGTTGGCGAAGTTTTGCAAACCGGGCGATAACTCCAGATCCAGATGTCGTAATCGAGTCCCGTAAGTTCTAACGCGGTTCAATACCTACGCGTGTGTGTGTGTGTGTGTTTTCGTATGTCCGTCCGGACGACGATGCGGGTTTTGGGCTTTTTTTTTCGCTTTTTGCCTGTTGTTGGCGAAGTTTTGCAACCGGGCGATAACTCTGATCTTCGATGTCGTAATCGAGTCCCGTAAGTTCTAACGCTAATGTCTCAATACCCACGCGGTGTCGTGTGTGTGTTTTTGCGTATGTCCGGACGACGACGATGCGGTTTTGGGCTCTTTTTTCGCTTTTTGCCTAAGTTGTTATGAAGTTTTGCAACTCGGGCGATAACTCTGATTCAGATGTCGTAATCGAGTCCCGTAAGTTCTAACGCTGTTCAATACCCACGGTCAGGTGTGTGTGTGTGTTTGTGTGGCGTCCTGGACGACGACGCGGGTTTTGGGCTCTTTTTTCTTTTTTTTTTAAGTTGTTGGCGAAGTTTTGCAACCGGGCGATAACTCTGGCCATTCCGTGATGTCGTAATCGAGTCCCGTAAGTTCTAACGCTGCGTGTTCAATACCCACGCGGTGCGGTGTGTGTGTTTGCGTGGTGTCCGGACGACGACGCGGGTTTTGGGCTCTTTTTTCGCTTTTTTGCCAAAGTGTTGGCGAAGTTTTGTAAACCGGGCGATAACTCGCCTCCAGATGTCGTAATCGAGTCCCGTAAGTTCTAACGCGCGGTTCAATACCCACGCGTGTCAGGTGTGTGTGTGTTTGCGTGGCGTCCGGATGACGACGCGCGGTTTTGGGCTCTTTTTTCGCTTTTTGCCTAAGTTGGCGGGTTTAGTTTTGCAAACTGGGCGATAACTCGGTATCCGTATGTCGTAATCGAGTCCCGTAAGTTCTAACGCGTGTCTAATACCTACGCGGTGCTGTGTGTGTGTTTGCGTGGCGTCCGGACGGACGATGCAGGTTTTGGGCTCTTTTTCGGCTTTTTGCCTAAGTTGTTGGGCGTAGTTTTGCAAACCGGGCGATAACTCTGATCCGTGATGTCGAATCGAGTCCCGTAAGTTCTAACGCGCGGTTCAATACCTACGCGCAGGCGTGTGTGTGTGTTTGTGTGGCGTCCGGACGGACGATGCGCGGTTTTGGGCTCTTTTTTCGCTTTTTTTGCCTAAGTTGTAGCGAAGTTTTGCAACCGGGCGATAACTCTGCTCTCCAGATGTCGTAATCGAGTCCCGTAAGTTCTAACGCTGTTCAATACCCACGCTGGTCGTGTGTGTGTTTTGCGGGCGTCCGGACGGACGATGCGGTTTTGGGCTCTTTTTTCGCTTTTTTGCCTAAGTGTTGGCGAAGTTTTGCAAACCGGGCGATAACTCTGGCCTCCGATGTCGTAATCGAGTCCCGTAAGTTCTAACGCGCGGTTCAATACCCACGCTGGTGCTGTGTGTGTGTTTTCGTGGCGTCCGGACGGACGATGCGGTTTTGGGATTCTTTTTCGCTTTTTTGCCTTGTTGTTAGCGAAGTTTTGGTAAACCGGGCGATAACTCTGGCCTCCGTGATGTCGTAATCGAGTCCCGTAAGTTCTAACGCTGTTCAATACCCACGCTGTAAGGTGTGTGTGTGTTTGCGTGGCGTCCGGACGGACGACGCGGTTTTGGGCTCTTTTTTCGCTTTTTGCCTAAGTTGTCATGTAGTTTTGCAAACCGGCGATAACTCTGGCCTCCGTGATGTCGAATCGAGTCCCGTAAGTTCTAACGCTGTCTAATACCCACACGGTCGTGTGTGTGTGTTTGCGGTGGCGCGTTTTCGGACGGACGACGATGCGGGTTTTGGGCTCTTTTTTCGCTTTTTGCCTAAGTGTCAGCGAAGTTTTGCAACCGGGCGATAACTCGGATCCGTGATGTCGTAATCGAGTCCCGTAAGTTCTAACGCGTGGTCTAATACCCACGCTGCGCAGGTGTGTGTGTGTTTGCGTGCATGTCCGGACGGACGACGATGCGCGGTTTTGGGCTCTTTTTCGGCTTTTTGCCTAAGTGTGTTGGCGAAGTTTTGCAACCGGGCGATAACTCTGGCCTCAGATGTCGTAATCGAGTCCCGTAAGTTCTAACGCTGCGGTTCAATACCCACGCGGTGTGTGTGTGTGTGTTGCGTGGCATCCGGACGGACGATGCGGGTTTTGGGCTCTTTTTCGCTTTTTTGCCTAAGTGTTGGCGAAGTTTTGCAAACCGGGCGATAACTCGGTCTCAGATGTCTAATCGAGTCCCGTAAGTTCTAACGCTGCGGTTCAATACCCACGCTGCAGCATGTGTGTGTTTGCATGGCGTCCGGACGACGACGATGCGCGGTTTTGGGCTCTTTTTTCGCTTTTTTGCCTCAAGTTGTTGGCGAAGTTTTGCAACCGGGCGATAACTCGGCCTCCGAGATGTCGTAATCGAGTCCCGTAAGTTCTAACGCTGCGGTGTTCAATACCCACGCGTGTTGTGTGTGTGTGTTTTTTGGGCGTCCGGATGGACGACGCGCGGGTTTTGGGCTCTTTTTTCGCTTTTTGCCAAAGTTCATGCGAAGTTTTGCAAACCGGGCGATAAACTCTATAACCTCCGTCAGATGTCGTAATCGAGTCCCGTAAGTTCTAACGCTGCGGTTCAATACCCACGCGGTGTGTGTGTGTGTTTTCGTGGCGCCCGGACGGACGACGCGGTTTTGGGCTCTTTTTCGCGCTTTTTGCCCAAGTGTTGGCGAAGTTTTGCAAACCGGGCGATAACTCTGGCCTCCAGATGTCGTAATCGAGTCCCGTAAGTTCTAACGCGCGGTTCAATACCCACGCGGCAGGTGTGTGTTTGTGGCGTCCGGATGGACGATGCGCGGTTTTGGGCTCTTTTTTTCGCTTTTTGCCTAAGTTGTTGGCGAAGTTTTGCAACCCGGCGATAACTCTGGCCTCCGTGATCGTCGGAATCGAGTCCCGTAAGTTCTAACGCGCGGTTCAATACCCACGCGGTGGTCGTGTGTGTGTTTGCGTGGCGTCCCGGACGGACGATGCGGTTTTGGATTCTTTTTCGCTTTTTGCCTAAGTGTTGGCGAAGTTTTGCAAACCCGGCGATAACTCTGGCTCCGTGATGTCGTAATCGAGTCCCGTAAGTTCTAACGCGTTGTTCAATACCTACGCGCCTAATGCAGTGTGTGTGTTTCGTGGCGTCCTGACGGACGACGCGGTTTTGGGCTCTTTTTCGCTTTTTTGCCTAAGTTGTTGGCGAAGTTTTGTAAACCGGGCGATAAACTCGGATCTCTCAGATGTCGTAATCGAGTCCCGTAAGTTCTAACGCTGCGGTTCAATACCCACGCTGGTGTCGTGTGTGTGTGTTCGTGGCGTCCGGACGACGACGATGCGGGTTTTGGCTCTTTTTCGCTTTTTGCCCAAGTTGTTGGCGAAGTTTTGCAAACCGGGCGATAACTCGCCTCCGTGATGTCGTAATCGAGTCCCGTAAGTTCTAACGCTGCGGTTCAATACCCACGCGCAGGCTATGTGTGTGTTTGCGTGGCATCCGGACGACGATGCGGGTTTTGGGCTCTTTTTCGCTTTTTGCCTAAGTTGTTGGCGTAGTTTTGCAACCGGGCGATAACCCTCGCCTCCGTGATGTCGTAATCGAGTCCCGTAAGTTCTAACGCTGCGGTTCAATACCCACGCCACGTCGTGTGTGTGTTTATGCGGGCGTCCGGACGACGATGCGGGTTTTGGGCTCTTTTTCGCTTTTTTGCCCAAGTTGTTGGCGAATTTTGCAAACCGGGCGATAACTCTGGCTCCGTGATGTCGAATCGAGTCCCGTAAGTTCTAACGCTGTGTTCAATACCCACGCGGTGGTATGTGTGTGTGTTTGCATGGCGTCCGGACGGACGATGCGCGGTTTTGGGTTCTTTTTCGCTTTTTGCCTAAGTGTGGGCGAAGTTTTGCAAACCGGGCGATAACTCCTGCATCTCCAGATGTCGTAATCGAGTCCCGTAAGTTCTAACGCTGTGTTCAATACCCACGCGGGTGCCGTGTGTGTGTGTTTGTGGCATCCCGGACGGACGATGCGGGTTTTGGCTCTTTTTTTTTTCGCTTTTTGCCTAAGTGTTGGGCGAAGTTTTGTAAACCGAGGCGATAATAAATTGCCGCTCAGATGTCGTAATCGAGTCCCGTAAGTTCTAACGCTGTTCAATACGATACGCGTGATGTGAATCATGTGTGTGTGTTATGTGTGGCGTGGCGTCCGGACGACGACGACGCGCGGTTTTGGGCTCTTTTTCGCTTTTTTGCCCAAGTTGTTGGCGAAGTTTTGCAACCGGGCGATAACTCGATCTCCGTGATGTCGTAATCGAGTCCCGTAAGTTCTAACGCATGTTCAATACCCACGCGCAGGTCATGTGTGTGTTTTGCGTGGCGTCCTGATTTACGACGCGC
Source organism: Panax ginseng (assembly GCA_020205605.1). Taxonomy (NCBI): domain Eukaryota; kingdom Viridiplantae; phylum Streptophyta; class Magnoliopsida; order Apiales; family Araliaceae; genus Panax; species Panax ginseng. The sequence goes on from CM035149.1 coordinate 70,407,743, forward strand.
GGGTTTTGGGCTCTTTTTTCGCTTTTTGCCTAAGTTGTTGGCGAAGTTTTGCAACCGGGCGATAACTGTGCCTCCGTGATGTCGGAATCGAGTCCCGTAAGTTCTAACGCTGTTCAATACCTACGCATGGTAATCAGTGTGTGTTGCGCGGCGTCCGGACGGACGATGCGGGTTTTGGGGTCTTTTTTTCGCTTTTTGCCCAAGTGTAAGGTTGAAGTTTTGCAAACCGGGCGATAACTCTGGATCCAGATGTCGTAATCGAGTCCCGTAAGTTCTAACGCTGTTCAATACCTACGCTGGTATGTGTGTGTTTGCGTGGCGTCCGGACGGACGATGCGGTTTTGGGCTCTTTTTCGCTTTTTTGCCTGTTGTTGGCGTAGTTTTGCAAACCGGGCGATAACCTGTTCCGTATGTCGAATCGAGTCCCGTAAGTTCTAACGCTGCGGTCTCATACCCACGCGGTGCGTGTGTGTGTTTGCGTGGCGTCCGGACGACGATGCGGGTTTTGGATTCTTTTTCGCTTTTTGCCTGTTGTCATCGAAGTTTTAAACGGGCGATAACCTCGCCTCCAGATGTCGTAATCGAGTCCCGTAAGTTCTAACGCTGTTCAATACCCACGCGGTGCGTAGGTGTGTGTTTGCGGCGTCCGGAACGGACGATGCGGTTTTTGGGCTTTTTTTTTCGCTTTTTGCCTGTTGTTGTCAAGTAGTTTTGCAACCAGGCGATAACTCTGGCCTCAGATGTCAAAATCGAGTCCCGTAAGTTCTAACGCGCTGTTCAATACCCACGCGCTGCGTGTGTGTGTTTCATGGTGGCGTCCGGACGACGATGCGCGTTTTGGGCTCTTTTTTCGCTTTTTTGCCTAAGTTGTTGGCGAAGTTTTGCAAACCGGGCGATAACTCTCTCTCCTCAGATGTCGTAATCGAGTCCCGTGAAGTTCTAACGCTGTGTTCAATACCCACGCTTGGTGTCGTGTGTGTGTTTTCATGGCGTCCTGACGGACGATGCGCGGTTTTGGGCTCTTTTTTCGCTTTTTTGCCCAAGTGTTATCGTAGTTTTGTAACCAGGCGATAATGGGATCCTCCGTATGTCGAAGAATCGAGTCCCGTAAGTTCTAACGCATGTTCAATACCCACGCTGGTGTCGTGTGTGAACATGTGAAATCCGGATGATGAACATGGTTTTGATCTTTTTTTAGCATTTAAAAGACCCTTAGTTTTGCAAATTGTGCATAACTGCAGATGCATAAAATATCCTCTAAGTTTAACCATTCAATACTTGTAGTCGTTATGTGTTTCATTATCCTGGACCGCGGGTTCCAAGCATGTTTATTTGCCCAAGTGAACACGAGTTTTGTTTGATATAAATCCGTGATCCTCAAGTCGAAGTCGTATAAGTTCTAACGCATGTCTAGTACCCTACGGCATATCAGGTGTGTTTTTTGCGTGGCGTCCGGATGGACGATGCGGGTTTTGGGCTCTTTTTCGATTTTTTGCCTAAGTATTGGCGAAGTTTTGCAAACCAGGCGATAACTCTGATCTTCGTATGTCGTAATCGAGTCCCGTAAGTTCTAACGCTGTTCAATACCCACGCGGTGCTATGTGTGTGTGTTTGCGTGGCGTCCGGACGACGATGATGGTTTTGGGCTCTTTTTCGCTTTTTGCCTAAGTGTTGGCGAGTTTTGCAAACTGGGCGATAACTCGGATCTCGGATGTCGTAATCGAGTCCCGTAAGTTCTAACGCGTGTCTAATACCTACGCGGTACTATGTGTGTGTTTATGTGGCGTCGGGACGGACGATGCGGGTTTTGGGATCTTTTTCGTCTTTTTTTTTGCCCAAGTTGTCGTAGTTTTTGCAAACCGGGCGATAACTTCGATCTCCGTGATGTCGGAATCGAGTCCCGTAAGTTCTAACGCTTGTTCAATACCCACGCGGTGCTATGTGTGTGTTTGTGTGGCGTCCGGACCGACGACGCGGATTTTGGGCTCTTTTTCAACTTTTGCCCAAGTGTTGGCATGAAGTTTTGCAAACTCGGAGATAACTCGGTCTTCGCATATCAGAATCGAGTCCCGTAAGTTCTAACGCATGTCTAATACCTACGCGGTGCTATGTGTATGTTTGCGTGGCGTCCGGACGGACGATGCGGGTTTTGGGCTCTTTTTCGGCTTTTTGCCCAAGAGTTGGCGAGTTTTTCAAACTAGGCGATAACTCGGTCTCCGTATGTTGGAATCGAGTCCCGTAAGTTCTAACGCGTGTCTAATACCTACGCGGTGCTATGTGTGTGTTTACATGGCTTCCGGACGGACGATACGAATTTTGGGCACTTTTTCGGCTTTTTGCCTAAGTGTTGGCTAGTTTTACAAACTGGGCGATAACTCGGTCTGCATATGTCGGAATCGAGTCCCGTAAGTCTAATGTGTGTCTAATACCGACGCGGTGTTATGTTTGTGTTTGCGTGGCGTCCGGACGGACGATGCAGGTTTTGGGCTCTTTTTCGGCTTTTTGCCCAAGTGTCAAGCGAAGTTTGCAACCCAGGCGATAACTCGGTCTCCGTATGTCAGAATCGAGTCCCGTATGTTCTAACTCGTGTCTAATACCTACGCGGTGCTATGTTTGTGTTTGCGTGGCGTCCGGTCGGACGATGCGGGTTTTGGGCTCTTTTTTAGTTTTTTGCCTAAGTGTTGGAGAGTTTTACAAACTGGGCGATAATTCGGTCTCCGTATGTTGGAATTAAGTCCCGTAAGTTCTAACGCGTGTCTAATACCTACGCGGTGCTATGTGTGTGTTTGCGTGGCGTCTGAACGGACAATGCCGGTTTTGGGCTCTTTTTCGGCTTTTTTTTTAAGTGTTGGCGAGTTTTGCAAACTGGGCGATAACTCGTTCTCCGTATGTCAGAATCGAGTCTCATAAATTTTAACGCGTGTCTAATACCTACTAGTGATTACTATGTATGTGTTTGCATGGCGTCCGAATGACGACGATGCATGTTTTGGGCTCATTTTCGGCTTTTTCCCCAAGTGTTGGCGAGTTTTGCAAACTTGGCGATAACTCGGTCTCCGTATGTCGGAATCAAGTCCCTTAAGTCCAATGCGTGTCTAATACCTACGCGGTGCTATGTGTGTGTTTGTGTGGCGTCCAGATGGACGATGCGCGTTTTGGGCTCTTTTTTGGCTTTTTGCCCAAGAGTTGGCGAGTTTTGCAAACAGCGATAACTTTCGGTCTCCGTATGTCAGAATCGAGTCCCGTAAGTTCTAACGCGTGTCTAATACCTACGCGCTGCTATGTGTGTTTTTGCGTGGCATCCGAACGGACGATGTGGGTTTTGGGCTCTTTTTTGGCTTTTTGCCTAAGTATTGGCGAGTTTTGCAAACTGGGCGATAACTCGGTCTCCGTATGTTAGAATCGAGTCCCGTAAGTTCTAACGCGTGTCTAATACCTACGCGGTGTTATGTGTGTGTTTACGTGGCATCCGGACGGACGATGCGGGTTTTAGGCTCTTTTTTTTGCTTTTTGCCAAAGTGTTGGTGCAAACTGGGCGATAACTCGGTCTCCGTATGTCGAAATCGATTCCCGTAAGTCTAATGTGTGTCTAATACCGACGCGGTGCTATGTGTGTATTTGCGTGGCGTTCGGACGGACGATACGGGTTTTGGGCTCTTTTTCGGCTTTTTGCCCAAGTGTTGGCGAGTTTTACAAACTAGGCCATAACTCGGTCTCCGTATGTCAGAATCGAGTCCCGTAAGTTCTAACGCGTGTCTAATACCTACACGGTGTTATGTGAGTGTTTGCATGGCGTCTAGACGGACGATACGGGTTTTGGGCTATTTTTTAGTTTTTTGCCTTAAGTGTTGGCGAGTTTTGCAAACTAGGCGATAACTCGATCTCCGTATGTCAGAATCGAATCCCGTAATTTCTAACGCGTGTCTAATACCTACGCAGTGCTATGTGTGTGTTTGCATGGCGTCCGGACGGACGATGCAGGTTTTGGGCTCTTTTACAATTTTTTGCCTAAGTGTTGGCGAGTTTTGCAAACTGGTCGATAACTCGGTCTTCGTATGTCAGAATCGAGTCCCGTAAGTTCTAACACGTGTCTAATACCTACGCGGTTCTATGTGTGTGTTTGCGTGGCGTCCGGACGGACGATGCGGGTATTGTTTTTGGCTTTTTGCACAAGTGTTGGCGAAGTTTTGCAAACCTGGCGATAACTCCAGATCCGTATGTCGTAAATCGAGTCCCGTAAGTTCTAACGCTGTTCAATACCCACGCGGTGCTATGTGTGTGTTGCGTGGCGTCCGGACAGACGATGCGGGTTTTGGGCTCTTTTTCGCTTTTTTACCCAAGAGTTGGCGAAGTTTTGCAACCGGGCGATAACTCGGTCCGATGTCGAATCGAATGCCGTAAGTTCTAAACGTGTCTAATACCTACGCGATTGTTATGTGTGTAGTGTTTGCATGGCGTCCGGACCAGACGATGCGGTGTTTTGGGCTCTTTACAATTTTTTGCCTAAGTGTTGGCGAGTTTGCAAACCGGTCGATAACTTCTGGTCTTCAGATGTCGAATCGGGTCCGTAAGTTCTAACACGTGTCTAATACCTACGCGGTGCTATGTGTGTGTTTGTGTGGCGTCCGGACGGACGATGCGGGTTTTATTTTGGCTTTTTGCCTAAGTGTTGGCGAGTTTTGCAAAGTGGGCGATAACTCGGTCTCCGTATGTCAGAATTGAGTACCATAAGTTCTAACGCGTGTCTAATACCTACGCGGTGCTATATGTGTATTTGTGTGGCGTCCGGACGGACAATACGGGTTTTGGACTCTTTTTCGGCTTTTTACCTAAGTGTTGGCGAGTTTTACAAACTGGGCGATAACTCGGTCTCCGTATGTCAGAATCGAGCCCCATATGTTCTAACCTGTTCAATACCCACGCGTCTGCTATGTGTGTGTTTGCGTGGCGTCCGTATGGACGATGCCGGTTTTGGGCTCTTTTTCGGCTTTTTGCCTAAGTGTTGGCGAGTTTTACAAACTGGGCGATAACTCGGTCTTCGCATGTCAGAATCGAGTCCCGTAAGTTCTAACGCATGTCTAATATCTGCGCGGTGCTATGTGTGTGTTTACGTGGCCTCCGGACGGACGATATGAATTTTGGGCTCTTTTTCGGCTTTTTGCCTAACTGTTGGCGAGTTTTACAAACTGGGCGATAACTCGGTCTCTATATGTCAGAATCAAGTCCCGTAAGTCTAATGTGTGTCTAATACCGACGCGGTGTTATGTTTGTGTTTGCGTGGTGTCCGGACGGACGATGCAGGTTTTGGGCTCTTTTTCGGCTTTTTGCCCAAGTGTTGGCGAGTTTGCAAACTGGGCGATAACTCGGTCTTCGTATGTCAGAATCGAGTCCCGTATGTTCTAATCCGTGTCTAATACCTACGCGGTGCTATGTTTGTGTTTGCGTGGCGTCCGGACGGACGATGTGGGTTTTGGGCTCTTTTTCAGTTTTTTGCCTAAGTGTTGGCGAGTTTTACAAACTGGGCGATAACTCGGTCTCCGTATGTCGGAATCGAGTCCCGTAAGTTCTAACGCGTGTCTAATACCTACGCGGTGCTATGTGTGTGTTTGCGTGGCGTTGATCCAGACGATGCTTGCGGTTTTGGGCTCTTTTTCGGCTTTTTGCCTAAGTGTTGGCGAGTTTTGCAAACTAGGCGATAACTCGGTCTCCGTATGTCAGAATCGAGTCCCATAAGTTTTAACGCGTGTCTAATACCTACGCGGTGCTATGTATGTGTTTGCGTGGCGTTCGGACGGGACGATGCGTGTTTTGGGCTCATTTTGGCTTTTTCCCCAAGTGTTGGCGAGTTTTGCAAACTTGGCGATAACTTCGATCTCCGTATGTCGGAATCGAGTCCCTTAAGTCCAACGTGTCTAATACCCACGGTGCTATGTGTGTGTGTTTGCGTGGCGTCCGGACGGACGATCGCCGGGATTTTGGGCTCATTTTGACTTTTTCCCCAAGTGTTGGCGAAAGTGTTGCAAATTGGGCGATAACTTTCGGTCTCCGATGTCAAAATCGAGTCCCAGAAATTCTGCGATGTGTCTAATACCCACGCAGTGCTATTTGTGTGTTTGCGTGGCATCCCGGACGAGGCGATCGCGGGTTTTGGGCTCTTTTTCGCTTTTTGCCTAAGTGTCATGCGAGTTTTATAAACTAGGCGATAACTCGGTCTCGTGTATGTCGAATCGAGTCCCATAAGTTTTAACGTGTCTAATACCTACACGGTGCTATGTATGTGTTTTGCGTAGCGTCCGGACAAACGATGGGTGTTTTGGGCTCATTTTCGGCTTTTTCCCCAAGTATTGGCGAGTTTTGCAAACTTGGCGATAACTCGGTCTCCGTATGTCGAAATCGAGTCCCTTAAGTCAAACGCGTGTCTAATACCTACGCGGTGCTATGTGTGTGTTTGCGTGGCGTCCAGACGGACGATGCGGGTTTTGGGCTCTTTTTCGGCTTTTTGCCCAAGAGTTGGCGAGTTTTGCAAACTAGGCGATAACTCGGTCTCCGTATGTCAGAATCGAGTCCCATAAGTTCTAACGCGTGTCTAATACCTACGCGGTGCTATGTGTGTTTTTGCGTTGCATTCGGACGGACGATGCTGGTTTTGGGCTCTTTTTTGGCTTTTTGCCTAAGTGCTGGTGAGTTTTGCAAACTGGGCGATAACTCGGTCTTCGTATGTCAGAATCGAGTCCCATAAGTTCTAACGCGTGTCTAATACCTACGCGGTGCTATGTATGTGTTTGCGTGGCATCCGGACAGACGATGCTGGTTTTGGGCTCTTTTTTGGCTTTTTTCCTAAATGTTGGCGAGTTTTGCAAACTAGGCGATAACTCGGTCTCCGTATGTCAGAATCGAATCCCGTAAGTTTTAACGCGTGTCTAATACCTACGCGGTGCTATGTATGTGTTTACGTGGCATCCCGGACACGACGACGCGGTTTTGGGCTCTTTTTTCGGCCTTTTGCCCAAGTTGGCGAGTTTTGCAAACTAAGCGATAACTCGGTCTCCGATGTCGAGAATCGAGTCTCGTAAGTTCTAACGTGTCTAATACCTACACGCAGTCTATATGTGTGTGTTTTGCGTGGCGTCGGACGGACGATGCCGGTTTTGGGCTCATTTTCGACTTTTTCCCCAAGTGTTGGCGAGTGTTGCAAATTGGGCGATAACTCGGTCTCCGTATGTCAAAATCGAGTCCCGTACATTCTACCGCGTGTCTAATACCTACGCGGTGCTATGTGTGTGTTTGCGTGGCATCCGGACAGACGATGCGTGTTTTGGGCTCATTTTTGACTTTTTCCCTAAGTGTTGGCGAGTTTTGCAAATTGGGCGATAACTCGGTCTTCGTGTGTCAGAATCGAGTCCCGTAAGTTCTAACGCGTGTCTAATACCGACGCGGTGCTATGTGTATGTTTGTGTGGCATCCGGAGGGACGATACGGGTTTTGGGCTCTTGTTCGGCTTTTTGCCTAAGTGTTGGCGAGTTTTGCAAACTAGGCGATAAGTCGGTCTTCTTATGTCAGAATCGAGTCCCGTAAGTTCTAACGCGTGTCTAATACCTACGCGGTGCTATGTGTGTGTTTGCGTGGCGTCCGGACGGACGATGCGGGTTTTGGGCTCTTTTTCGGATTTTTGCCCAAATGTTGGCGAGTTTTGCAAACTAGGCGATAACTCGGTCTCCGTATGTCAGAATCGAGTCTCGTAAGTTCTAACACATGTCTAATACCTACGCGGTGCTATGTGTGTTTTTGCGTGGCTTCCGGATGGACGATACGGGTTTTGGGTTCTTTTTCGGCTTTTTGCCTAACTGTTGACGAGTTTTGCAAACAGTGCGATAACTCGGTCTTCGTGTGTCAGAATCGAGTCCCGTAAGTTCTAACGCATGTCTAATACCGACGCGGTGCTATGTGTATGTTTGTGTGGCATCCGGAGGGACGATACGGGTTTTGGGCTCTTGTTCGGCTTTTTGCCTAAGTGTTGGCGAGTTTTGCAAACTGGGCGATAAGTCGGTCTTCTTATGTCAGAATCGAGTCCCGTAAGTTCTAACGCGTGTCTAATACCTACGCGGTGCTATGTGTGTGTTTGCGTGGCGTCCGGACGGACGATGCGGGTTTTGGGCTCTTTTTGGATTTTTGCCTAAGTGTTGGCAAGTTTTACAAACTAGGCGATAACTCGGTCTCCGTATGTCAGAATCGAGTCCCGTAAGTTTAAACGCATGTCTAATACCTACGCGGTGCTATGTGTGTGTTTGCATGGCGTCTGGACGGACGATACGGGTTTTGGGCTCTTTTTTCGGTTTTTTGCCTTAAGTGTTGGCGAGTTTTGCAAACTGGGCGATAACTCGGTCTCCGTATGTCAAAATCGAGTCTCGTAACTTCTAACGCGTGTCTAATACCTACGCGGTGCTATGTATTTTTGCGTGTCGTCCGAACGGATGATGCGGGTTCTGGGCTCTCTTTCGGATTTTTGCCTAAGTGTTGGCGCGTTTTACAAACTGGGCGATAACTCGGTCTTCGTATGTCAGAATCGAGTCCCGTAAGTTCTAACGCGTGTCTAACACCTACGCGGTGCTATGTGGGTGTTTTCGTGGCGTCTGGATGGACGATGCGGGTTTTGGGCTCTTTTCGAATTTTTGCCCAACTGTTGGCGAGTTTTACAAACTAGGCAATAACTCGGTCTCCGTATGTCAGAATCGAGTCCCGTAAGTTCTAACGCGTGTCGAATATTAGACTTACATGATCTTTAAACCATTGCACAAATTCTCCATTTATCAAATTTTGCAAATCCCCGTCCGATATACTCGAATTCGCTTCACGTACTTCAGCATCATATTGACTGCAGCACAGTTATATACTCAATGTGTTTGTAAAGAAACTTGACACAATTACACCAGACATATATAGTTATGACTACTCACTACTTACACCAGACATATACAGTTATATATCCATAAGTTTGTAATTTTTTCAAATGGGATCTTTTTATGGTATGGAAGTAATATATAACAGTAACACAATGCTCCGTTCAATAAATGCTTACCACGCAGATGAACAGTAAATTGACAGAAACAAACTTGATCTTGCAGTACCCAAAAGACCCTTACCCAAAATTGTGTAATGCCTGCATAAAATATACTCTACCTTTAACCATTTACTTGTAGTCATATAGACCATTGCAAATAAAAAATTATAATATCCAAGCATGTTTATAACAGTTGTGAACACAGAGATTGTTTGATAATGTATCCTCAAGTCTTCGTATAAGTTCTAACGCATGTCTAGTACCTACGCGGTGCTATGTATGTGTTTGCGTGGCGTCCGGATGGACGATGCAGGTTTTGGGCTCTTTTTCGATTTTTTGCCAAAGTATTGGCGAGTTTTGCAAACTAGGCGATAACTTCGGTCTTTCGATATCGAGAATCGAGTCCCGTAAGTTCTAACGCGTGTGTCTAATACCTCACGCGGTGCTATGTGTGTTTGCGTGGCGTCCGGACGAACGATACGGGTTTTGGGCTCTTTTTCGGCTTTTTGCCTAAGTGTCGGCGAGTTTTGCAAACTGGGCGATAACTCAGTCTCCGTATGTCGGAATCGAGTCCCGTAAATTCTAACACGTGTCTAATACCTACGTGGTACTATTTGTGTGTTTGCGTGGTGTCCAGACGGACGATGCGGGTTTTGGGATCTTTTTCGTCTTTTTGCCTAAGTGTTGGCGAATTTTGCAAACTAGGCGATAACTCAGTCTTCGTATGTCGGAATTGAGTCCCGTAAGTTCTAACGCGTGTCTAATACCAACGCGGTGCTATGTGTGTGTTTGTGTGGCGTCCGACCTGACGATGCGGATTTTGGGCTCTTTTTCAACTTTTTGCCTAAGTGTTGGCGAGTTTTGCAAACTGGGAGATAACTCGGTCTTCGCATATCAGAATCGAGTCCCGTAAGTTCTAACGCATGTCTAATACCTACGCGGTACTATGTGTATGTTTGCGTGGCGTCCGGACGGACGATGCGGGTTTTGGGCTCTTTGTCGGCTTTTTGCCCAAGAGTTGGCGAGTTTTTCAAACTAGGCGATAACTCGGTCTCCGTATGTTGGAATCGAGTCCCGTAAGTTCTAACGCGTGTCTAATACCTATGCGGTGCTATGTGTGTGTTTACATGGCTTCCGGACGGACGATACGAATTTTGGGCACTTTTTCGGCTTTTTGCCTAAGTGTTGGCGAGTTTTACAAACTGGGCGATAACTCGGTCTGCATATGTCGGAATCGAGTCCCGTAAGTCTAATGTGTGTCTAATACCGACGCGGTGTTATGTTTGTGTTTGCGTGGCGTCCGGACGGACGATGCAGGTTTTGGGCTCTTTTTCGGCTTTTTGCCCAAGTGTTGGCGAGTTTACCAACCTGGCGATAACTTCGGTCTCGTATGTCAGAATCGAGTCCCGTATGTTCTAACTCGTGTCTAATACCTCTGGCGGTGCTATGTTTGTGTTTTGCGTGGCGTCCGGTCGGACGATGCGGGTTTTAGGCTCTTTTTAGTTTTTGCCTAAGTGTTGGAGAGTTTTACAAACCGGGCGATAATTGGTCTCCAGTATGTTGGAATTAAGTCCCGTAAGTTCTACTTGCGTGTTCTAATACCTACTGGCGGTGCTATGTGTGTGTTTGCGTGTATGCCCGAGCGGACAATCTTGGGTTTTGGGCTCTTTTTCGGCTTTTTTTTAAGTGTTGGCGAGTTTTGCAAACTGGGCGATAACTCGTTCTCCGTATGTCAGAATCGAGTCTCATAAATTTTAACGCGTGTCTAATACCTACGCAGTACTATGTATGTGTTTGCATGGCGTCCGAACAGACGATGCATGTTTTGGGCTCATTTTCGGCTTTTTCCCCAAGTGTTGGCGAGTTTTGCAAACTTGGCGATAACTCGGTCTCCGTATGTCGGAATCAAGTCCCTTAAGTCCAATGCGTGTCTAATACCTACGCGGTGCTATGTGTGTGTTTGTGTGGCGTCCAGATGGACGATGCCGGTTTTGGGCTCTTTTTTGGCTTTTTGCCCAAGAGTTGGCGAGTTTTGCAAACTAGGCGATAACTCGGTCTCCGTATGTCAGAATCGAGTCCCGTAAGTTCTAACGCGTGTCTAATACCTACGCGCTGCTATGTGTGTTTTTGCGTGGCATCCGAACGGACGATGTGGGTTTTGGGCTCTTTTTTGGCTTTTTGCCTAAGTATTGGCGAGTTTTGCAAACTGGGCGATAACTCGGTCTCCGTATGTTAGAATCGAGTCCGTAAGTTCTAACGTGCGCTCAATACCTCACGCGGTGTTATGTGTGTTTACGTGGCATCCGGACCAGACGATGCGGGTTTTAGGCTCTTTTTTTGCTTTTTGCCTAAGTGTTGGTGCAAAGTGGGCGATAACTCGGTCTCCGTATGTCGAAATCGATTCCCGTAAGTCTAATGTGTGTCTAATACCGACGCGGTGCTATGTGTGTATTTGCGTGGCGTCTTGACAGACGATATGGGTTTTGGGCTCTTTTTCGGCTTTTTGCCCAAGTGTTGGCGAGTTTTACAAACTAGGCGATAACTCGGTCTCCGTATGTCAGAATCGAGTCCCGTAAGTTCTAACGCAGGTGTCAATACCTACTGCGGTGTTATGTGAGTGTTTGCATGGCGCCAGAGCCAGACGATACGGGTTTTGGGCTATTTTTTAGTTTTTTGCCTTAAGTGTTGGCGAGTTTTGCAAACTAGGCGATAACTCGATCTCCGTATGTCAGAATCGAATCCCGTAATTTCTAACGCGTGTCTAATACCTACGCAGTGCTATGTGTGTGTTTGCATGGCGTCCGGACGGACGATGCAGGTTTTGGGATCTTTTACAATTTTTTGCCTAAGTGTTGGCGAGTTTTGCAAACTGGTCGATAACTCGGTCTTCGTATGTCAGAATCGAGTCCCGTAAGTTCTAACACGTGTCTAATACCTACGCGGTTCTATGTGTGTGTTTGCGTGGCGTCCGGACGGACGATGCGGGTATTGTTTTTGGCTTTTTGCCTAAGTGTTGGCGAGTTTTGCAAACTGGGCGATAACTCGGTATCCGTATGTCGAAATCGAGTCCCGTAAGTTCTAACGCGTGTCTAATACCTACGCGGTGCTATGTGTGTGTTTGCGTGGCGTCCGGACGGACGATGCGGGTTTTGGGCTCTTTTTCGGCTTTTTACCCAAGAGTTGGCGAGTTTTGCAAACTGGGCGATAACTCGGTCTCCGTATGTCGGAATCGAATGCCGTAAGTTCTAACGCGTGTCTAATACCTACGCAGTGCTATGTGTGTGTTTGCATGGCGTCCGGACGGACGATGCAGGTTTTGGGCTCTTTTACAATTTTTTGCCTAAGTGTTGGCGAGTTTTACAAACTGGTCGATAACTCGGTCTTCGTATGTCAGAATCGGGTCCCGTAAGTTCTAACACGTGTCTAATACCTACGCGGTGCTATGTGTGTGTTTGTGTGGCGTCCGGACGGACGATGCGGGTTTTGTTTTTGGCTTTTTGCCTAAGTGTTGGCGAGTTTTGCAAAGTGGGCGATAACTCGGTCTCCGTATGTCAGAATTGAGTACCATAAGTTCTAACGCGTGTCTAATACCTACGCGGTGCTATATGTGTATTTGTGTGGCGTCCGGACGGACAATACGGGTTTTGGACTCTTTTTCGCTTTTTACCTAAGTGTTGGCGAGTTTTACAAAGCTGAGGCGATAACTTCGATCTCCGTATGTCGAGAATCGAGCCCCATATGTTCTAACCTGCGTGTCTCAATACCTCGCTGGTGCTATGTGTGTGTTTGCGTGGCGTCCGTATGGACGATCTTGCTTTTAGGCTCTTTTCGACTTTTTGCCTAAGTGTTGGCGAGTTTTACAAATCGGGCGATAACTTCGATCTTCGCATGTCGAATCGAGTCCGTAAGTTCTAACGCATATCTCAATATCTGTGGTGCTATGTGTGTGTTTACGTGGCCTCGGACCAGACGATATGAATTTTGGGCTCTTTTTAGGCTTTTTGCCCTAATTTGTTGGCGAGTTTTTACAAGCCAGGCGATAACTTTCGGTCTCTATATGTCGAATCGAGTCCCGTAAGTCTAATGTGTGTCTACACCGACGCGGTGTTATGTTTGTGTTTGCGTGGTGTCCGGACGGACGATGCGAGTTTTGGGCTCTTTTCGACTTTTTTGCCCAGTGTTGGCGAGTTTGCAAAGCTGGCGATAACTCGGTCTTCGTATGTCAGAATCGAGTCCCGTATGTTCTAATCCGTGTCTAATACCTACGCGGTGCTATGTTTGTGTTTGCGTGGCGTCCGGACAGACGATGTGGGTTTTGGGCTCTTTTTCAGTTTTTTGCCTAAGTGTTGGCGAGTTTTACAAACTGGGCGATAACTCGGTCTCCGTATGTCGGAATCGAGTCCCGTAAGTTTTAACGCGTGTCTAATACCTACGCGGTGCTATGTGTGTGTTTGCGTGGCGTTCGAACGGACGATGCCGGTTTTGGGCTCTTTTTCGGCTTTTTGCCTAAGTGTTGGCAAGTTTTGCAAACTAGGCGATAACTCGGTCTCCGTATGTCAGAATCGAGTCCCATAAGTTTTAACGCGTGTCTAATACCTACGCGGTGCTATGTATGTGTTTGCGTGGCGTTGGACAGACGATGCGTGTTTTGGGCTCATTTTCGGCTTTTTCCCCAAGTGTTGGCGAGTTTTGCAAACTTGGCGATAACTCGGTCTCCGTATGTCGGAATCGAGTCCCTTAAGTCCAACGTGTGTCTAATACCTACGCGGTGCTATGTGTGTGTTTGCGTGGCGTCCGGACGGACGATGCCGGTTTTGGGCTCATTTTCGACTTTTTCCCCAAGTGTTGGCGAGTTTTGCAAACTGGGCGATAACTCGGTCTCCGTATGTCAGAATCGAGTCCCGTAAGTTCTAACGCGTGTCTAATACCTACGCGGTGCTATGTGTGTGTTTGCGTGGCATCCGGACAGACGATGCGGGTTTTGGGCTCTTTTTCGGCTTTTTGCCTAAGTGTTGGCGAGTTTTATAAACTAGGCGATAACTCGGTCTCCGTATGTCAGAATCGAGTCCCATAAGTTTTAACGCGTGTCTAATACCTACACGGTGCTATGTATGTGTTTGCGTAGCGTCCGGACAAACGATGGGTGTTTTGGGCTCATTTTCGGCTTTTTCCCCAAGTATTGGCGAGTTTTGCAAACTTGGCGATAACTCGGTCTCCGTATGTCGAAATCGAGTCCCTTAAGTCAAACGCGTGTCTAATACCTACGCGGTGCTATGTGTGTGTTTGCGTGGCGTCCAGACGGACGATGCGGGTTTTGGGCTCTTTTTCGGCTTTTTGCCCAAGAGTTGGCGAGTTTTGCAAACTAGGCGATAACTCGGTCTCCGTATGTCAGAATCGAGTCCCATAAGTTCTAACGCGTGTCTAATACCTACGCGGTGCTATGTGTGTTTTTGCGTTGCATTAGGACGGACGATGCTGGTTTTGGGCTCTTTTTTGGCTTTTTGCCTAAGTGCTGGTGAGTTTTGCAAACTGGGCGATAACTCGGTCTTCGTATGTCAGAATCGAGTCCCATAAGTTCTAACGCGTGTCTAATACCTACGCGGTGCTATGTATGTGTTTGCGTGGCATCCGGACAGACGATGCTGGTTTTGGGCTCTTTTTTGGCTTTTTTCCTAAATGTTGGCGAGTTTTGCAAACTAGGCGATAACTCGGTCTCCGTATGTCAGAATCGAATCCCGTAAGTTTTAACGCGTGTCTAATACCTACGCGGTGCTATGTATGTGTTTACGTGGCATCCGGACAGACGATGCGGGTTTTGGGCTCTTTTTCGGCCTTTTGCCCAAGAGTTGGCGAGTTTTGCAAACTAGGCGATAACTCGGTCTCCGTATGTCAGAATCGAGTCTCGTAAGTTCTAACGCGTGTCTAATACCTACGCGGTGCTATGTGTGTGTTTGCGTGGCGTACGGACGGACGATGCCGGTTTTGGGCTCATTTTCGACTTTTTCCCCAAGTGTTGGCGAGTGTTGCAAATTGGGCGATAACTCGGTCTCCGTATGTCAAAATCGAGTCCCGTACATTCTACCGCGTGTCTAATACCTACGCGGTGCTATGTGTGTGTTTGCGTGGCATCCGGACAGACGATGCGTGTTTTGGGCTCATTTTTGACTTTTTCCCTAAGTGTTGGCGAGTTTTGCAAATTGGGCGATAACTCGGTCTTCGTGTGTCAGAATCGAGTCCCGTAAGTTCTAACGCGTGTCTAATACCGACGCGGTGCTATGTGTATGTTTGTGTGGCATCCGGAGGGACGATACAGGTTTTGGGCTCTTGTTCGGCTTTTTGCCTAAGTGTTGGCGAGTTTTGCAAACTAGGCGATAAGTCGGTCTTCTTATGTCAGAATCGAGTCCCGTAAGTTCTAACGCGTGTGTAATACCTCACCGCGGTGCTATGTGTGTGTTTGCGTAAGCGTCCGGACGGGACGATGCGGGTTTTGGGCTCTTTTGGATTTTTGCCCAAATGTTGGCGAGTTTTGCAAACTAAGCGATAACTTTCGGTCTCCGTATGTCGAATCGAGTCTCGTAAGTTCTAACACATGTATACAATACCTCACGCGGTGCTATATGTGTGTTTTGCGTGGCTTCCGGACCAGACGTCACGGGTTTTGGGTTCTTTTTCGCTTTTTGCCTAAGCTTGTTGGCGAGTTTTACAAGCGTATGCGATAACTTTCGGTCTTCGTGGTGTCGAATCGAGTCCCGTAAGTTCTAACGCATGTCTAATACCGACGCGGTGCTATGTGTATGTTTGTGTGGCATCCGGAGGGACGATACGGGTTTTGGGCTCTTGTTCGACTTTTGCCTAAGTGTTGGCGAGTTTTTGCAAAGCTAGGCGATAAGTCGGTCTTCTTATGTCAGAATCGAGTCCCGTAAGTTCTAACGCGTGTCTAATACCTACGCGGTGCTATGTGTGTGTTTGCGTGGCGTCCGGACGGACGATGCGGGTTTTGGGCTCTTTTTCGGATTTTTGCCCAAATGTTGGCAAGTTTTACAAACTAGGCGATAACTCGGTCTCCGTATGTCAGAATCGAGTCCCGTAAGTTTAAACGCATGTCTAATACCTATGCGGTGCTATGTGTGTGTTTGCATGGCGTCTGGACGGACGATACGGGTTTTGGGCTCTTTTTTCGGTTTTTTGCCTTAAGTGTTGGCGAGTTTTGCAAACTGGGCGATAACTCGGTCTCCGTATGTCAAAATCGAGTCTCGTAACTTCTAACGCGTGTCTAATACCTACGCGGTGCTATGTATTTTTGCGTGTCGTCCGAACGGATGATGCGGGTTCTGGGCTCTCTTTCGGATTTTTGCCTAAGTGTTGGCGCGTTTTACAAACTGGGCGATAACTCGGTCTTCGTATGTCAGAATCGAGTCCCGTAAGTTCTAACGCGTGTCTAACACCTACGCGGTGCTATGTGGGTGTTTTCGTGGCGCCCGGATGGACGATGCGGGTTTTGGGCTCTTTCGAATTTTGCCCAATTTGTTGGCGAGTTTACAAACTAGGCAATAACTTTCGATCTCAGTATGTCGAGAATCGAGTCCGTAAGTTCTACTTGCGTGTCGAATATTAGACTTACATGATCTTTAAACCATTGCACAAATTCTCCATTTATCAAATTTTGCAAATCCCCGTCCGATATACTCGAATTCGCTTCACGTACTTCAGCATCATATTGACTGCAGCACAGTTATATACTCAATGTGTTTGTAAAGAAACTTGACACAATTACACCAGACATATATAGTTATGACTACTCACTACTTACACCGGACATATCTGATTATATATCCATAAGTTTGTAATTTTTCAAATGGGATCTTTTTATGGTATGGAAGTAATATATAACAAGATAACCACGATACTCAGTTCAATAAATGCTTACCACGCAGATGAACAGTAAATTGACAGAAACAAACTTGATCTTGCAGTACCCAAAAGACCCTTACCCAAAATTGTGTAATGCCTGCATAAAATATACTCTACCTTTAACCATTTACTTGTAGTCATATAGACCATTGCAAATAAAAAATTATAATATCCAAGCATGTTTATAACAGTTGTGAACACAGAGATTGTTTGATAATGTATCCTCAAGTCTTCGTATAAGTTCTAACGCATGTCTAGTACCTACGCGGTGCTATGTATGTGTTTGCGTGGCGTCCGGATGGACGATGCAGGTTTTGGGCTCTTTTTCGATTTTTTGCCAAAGTGTTGGCGAGTTTTGCAAACTGGGCGATAACTCGGTCTTCGTATGTCAGAATCGAGTCCCGTAAGTTCTAACGCGTGTCTAATACCTACGCGGTGCTATGTGTGTGTTTGCGTGGCGTCCGGACGAACGATGCGGGTTTTGGGCTCTTTTTCGGCTTTTTGCCTAAGTGTCGGCGAGTTTTGCAAACTGGGCGATAACTCGGTCTCCGTATGTCGGAATCGAGTCCCGTAAATTCTAACGCGTGTCTAATACCTACGTGGTACTATGTGTGTGTTTGCGTGGCGTCCGGACGGACGATGCGGGTTTTGGGATCTTTTTCGTCTTTTTGCCTAAGTGTTGGCGAATTTTGCAAACTAGGCGATAACTCAGTCTTCGTATGTCGGAATTGAGTCCCGTAAGTTCTAACGCGTGTCTAATACCAACGCGGTGCTATGTGTGTGTTTGTGTGGCGTCCGACCTGACGATGCGGATTTTGGGCTCTTTTTCAACTTTTTGCCTAAGTGTTGGCGAGTTTTGCAAACTGGGAGATAACTCGGTCTTCGTATGTCGGAATCGAGTCCCGTAAGTTCTAATGCGTGTCTAATACCTACGCGATACTATGTGTGTTTGCGTGGCATCCAGACGGACGATGCAGGTTTTGGGTTCTTTTTCGATTTTTTGCCTAAGTTTTGGTGAGTTTAGCAAACTTGGCGATAACTCGGTCTCCGTATGTCGGAATTGAGTCCCGTAAGTTCTAACGCGTGTGTAATACCTACGCAGTGCTATGTGTGTGTTTGCATGGCGTCTGGATGGACGATAAGGGTTTTGGGCTCTTTTTCGGTTTTTTGCCTCAAGTGTTGGCGAGTTTTGCAAACTGGGCGATAACTCGGTCCCCGTATGTTGGAATCGAGTCCCGTAAGTTCTAACGCGTGTCTAATACCTACGCGGTGCTATGTGTCTGTTTGCATGACATCCGAACGGACGATGCGGGTTTTGGGCTCTTTTTCGGCTTTTTGCCTAAGTGTTGGCGAGTTTTGCAACATGGGCGATAACTCGGTCTTCGTATGTCAGAATCGAGTCCAGTATGTTCTAACGCGTGTCTAATACCTACGCGGTGCTATGTGTGTGTTTGCATGGCGTCTGGACGGACGATGCTGGTTTTGGGCTCTTTTTCGGTTTTTTGCCTTAAGTGTTGGCGAGTTTTGCAAACTGGGCGATAACTCGGTCTTCGTATGTCGGAATCGAGTCCCGTAAGTTCTAACGCATGTCTAATACCTACGCGGTGCTATGTGTGTGTTTGCGTGGGGTCCGGACGGACGATGCGGATTTTGGGCTCTTTTTCGGCTTTTTGTCTAAGTGTTGGCGAGTTTTGCAAACTAGGCGATAACTCGGTCTCCGTAAGTCAGAATCGAGTCCCGTAAGTCTAATGTGTGTCTAATACCAACGCGGTGCTATGTGTGTGTTTGCGTGGCGTACGGACGGACGATGCGGGTTTTGGGCTCTTTTTCGGCTTTTTGCCCAAGTGTTGGCGAGTTTAGCAAACTAGGCGATAACTCGGTCTCCGTATGTCAGAATCGATTCCCGTAATTTCTAACGCGTGTCTAATACCCACTGCGGTGCTTTATGTGTGTGTGTTTTCATGGCGGCCCGGATCGGACGATCTACCGGCTTTTGGGCTCTTTTTCGTTTTTTTGCCTTAAGTGTTGGCGAGTTTTGCAAACTGGGCGATAACTCGGTCTCCGTATGTCGGAATCGAGTCCCGTAAGTTCTAACGCGTGTCTAATACCTACACGGTGCTATGTGTGTGTTTGCGTGGCGTCCGGACGGACGATACGGGTTTTGGGCTCTTTTTCGGCTTTTTGCCTAAATGTTGGCGAGTTTTGCAAACTGGGCGATAACTCGGTCTCCGTATGTCAGAATCGAGTCCCGTAAGTTCTAACACGTGTCTAATACCTACGTTGTGCTATGTGTGTGTTTGCATGGCGTCTGGACGGACGATGCAGGTTTTGGGCTCTTTTTCAGTTTTTTGCCTAAGTGTTGGCGAGTTTTGCAAACCTGGCGATAACTTTCGGTCTTAATTATGTCGTAATCGAGTCCCGTAAGTTCAAAAACATCGTGTTCAATACCTTGGCGGTGCTATATGTGTGTTTTGCATGGCATCCCGGACGGACGATCTTTGGTTTTGGGCTCTTTTTCGGCTTTTTGCCTAAGTGTTGGTGAGTTTTGCAAACTGGGCGATAACTCGGTCTCCGTATGTCAGAATCGAGTCCCGTAAGTTCTAACCCATATCTAATACCTACGCGGTGCTATGTGTGTGTTTACGTGGCGTCCGGATAGACGATGTGGGTTTTGGGCTCTTTTTCGGCTTTTTGCCTAAGATTTGGCGATAACTCAGTCTCCGTATTTCGGAATCTAGTCCCGTAAGTTCTAACGCGTGTCTAATACCTACGCGGTGCAATGTGTATGTTTGCGTGGTGTCCGGACGGACGATGCGGGGTTTGGGCTCTTTTTCGGCTTTTTGCCCAAGTGTTGGCGAGTTTTACAAACTAGGCGATAACTCGGTCTCTGTATGTCAGAATCGAGTCCCATAAGTTCTAACACGTGTCTAACACCTACGCGGTGCTATGTGTGTGTTTGCGTGGCATCTGGACGGACGATGTGGGTTTTGGTCTCTTTTTTGGCGTTTTGCCTAAGTGTTGACGAGTTTTGCAAACGGGGCGATAACTCGGTCTCCGTATGTCGGAATCGAGTCCCGTAAGTTCTAACGCGTGTCAAATACCTACGCGGTGCTATGTGTGTGTTTGCATGGCGTCCGGACGAATGATTCAGGTTTTGGGCTCTTTTTAAGTTTTTT
The DNA here is from genome assembly GCA_020205605.1 of Panax ginseng. Classification (NCBI taxonomy): domain Eukaryota; kingdom Viridiplantae; phylum Streptophyta; class Magnoliopsida; order Apiales; family Araliaceae; genus Panax; species Panax ginseng. Next base: position 70,427,888 of record CM035149.1, read on the forward strand.
GCCTAAGTATTGGCGAGTTTTGCAAACTGGGCGATAACTCGGTCTTCGTATGTCAGAATCGAGTCCCTTAAGTTCTAACGCGTGTCTAATACCTACGCGGTACTATGTGTGTGTTTGCGTGGCGGCCGGACGAACGATTCGGGTTTTGGGCTCTTTTTCGGCTTTTTGCCTAAGTGTCGGCGAGTTTTGCAAACTAGACGATAACTCGGTCTCCGTATGTCGGAATCGAGTCCCAAAAATTCTAACGCGCGTCTAATACCTACGTGGTGCTATGTGTGTGTTTGCGTGGCGTCCGGACGGATGATGCTGGTTTTGGGCTCTTTTTCGGCTTTTTGCCTAAGTGTTGGCGAGTTTTGCAAACTAGGCGATAACTCGGTCTCCGTATGTCAGAATCGAGTCCCATAAGTTTTAACGCGTGTCTAATACCTACGCGGTGCTATGTATGTGTTTGCGTGGCATCCGGACAGACGATGCGTGTTTTGGGCTCATTTTCGGCCTTTTCCCCAAGAGTTGGCGAGTTTTGCAAACTGGGCGATAACTCGGTCTCCGTATGTCGGAATCGAGTCCCGTAAGTCCAACGTGTTCAATACCTCTGGCGGTGCTATGTGTGTTTTTACGTGGCATCCGGACGGACGATGCTGGTTTGGGCTCTTTTTCGGCTTTTTGCCTAAGTGTTGGCGAATTTTGTAAACTGGGCGATAACTCGGTCTCCGTATGTCAGAATCGAGTCCCGTAAGTCTAATGTGTGTCTAATACCGACGCCGTACTATGTGTGTGTTTGCGTGGCGTCCGGACGGACGATGCGGGTTTTGGGCTCTTTTTCGACTTTTTGCCCAAGCGTTGGCGAGTTTTGCAAACTAGGCGATAACTCGGTCTCCGTATGTCAGAATCGAGTCCCGTAAGTTCTAACGCGTGTCTAATACCTACGCGGTGCTATGTGTGTTTTTGCGTGGCATCCGGACGGACGATGCTGGTTTTGGGCTCTTTTTCGGCTTTTTGCCTAAGTGTTGGTGAGTTTTGCAAACTGGGCGATAACTCGGTCTCCGTATGTCAGAATCGAGTCCCGTAAGTTCTAACACGTGTCTAATACATACGCGGTGCTATGTATGTGTTTGCGTGGCATCTGGACGGACGATGTGGGTTTTGGTCTCTTTTTCGGCGTTTTGCCTAAGTGTTGATGAGTTTTGCAAACGGGGCGTATAAGTCGGTCTCCGTATGTCGGAATCGAGTCCCGTAAGTTCTAACGCGTGTCAAATACCTACGCAGTGCTATGTGTGTGTTTGCATGGCGTCCGGACGAATGATTCAGGTTTTGGGCTCTTTTTACGTTTTTTGCCTAAGTATTGGCGAGTTTTGCAAACTGGGCGATAACTCGGTCTTCGTATGTCAGAATCGAGTCCCTTAAGTTCTAACGCGTGTCTAATACCTACGCGGTACTATGTGTGTGTTTGCGTGGTGGCCGGACGAACGATTCGGGTTTTGGGCTATTTTTCGGCTTTTTGCCCAAGTGTTGGCGAGTTTTGCAAACTAGGCGATAACTCGGTCTTCGTATATCAGAATCGAGTCCCGTAAGTTCTAACGCGTGTCTAATACCTACGCGGTGCTATGTGTGTGTTTTCATGGCGTCTGGACGGACGATACAGGTTTTGGACTCTTTTTCGGTTTTTTGCCTAAGTGTTGGCGAGTTTTGAAAAATGGGCGATAACTCGGTCTTCGTATGTCAGAATCGAGTCCCGTAAGTTCTAACGCGTGTCTAATACCTACGCGGTGCTATGTGTGTGGTTGCGTGGCGTCCAGGCGGACGATGCGGGTTTTGGGCTCTTTTTCGGCTTTTTGCCTAAGTGTTGGCGAGTTTTACAAACTGGACAATAACTCGCTCTCCGTATGTCAGAATCGAGTCCTGTAAATTCTAACACATTTCTAATACCTACGCGGTGCTATGTGTGTGTTTGTGTTGCGTCCATGCGAGTTTTGGGCTCTTTTTCGGCTTTTTACCTAAGTGTTGGCGAGTTTTGCAAACTGGGCGATAACTCGGTCTTCGTATGTCAGAATCGAGTCCCGTAAGTTCAAACACGTGTCTAATACCTACGCGGTGCTATGTGTGTGTTTGCGTGGCGTCCGGACGGACGATGCCGGTTTTGGGCTCTTTTTCGGCTTTTTGCCTAAGTGTTGGCGAGTTTTGTAAACTGGGCGATAACTCGGTCTCCGTATATCGGAATCAAGTCCCGTAAGTTCTAACGCATGTCTAGTACCTACGCGGTGCTATGTATGTATTTGCGTGGCGTCCGGACGGACGATGCAGGTTTTGGGCTCTTTTTCGGTTTTTTGCAAAACTGTTGGCGAGTTTTGTAAACTGGGCGATAACTCGGTCTTCGTATGTCAGAATCGAGTCCCGTAAGTTCTAACGCGTGTCTAATACCTACGCGGTGCTATGTGTGTGTTTGCGTGGCGTCTGGACGGACGATGCAGGTTTTGGGCTCTTTTTCGATTTTTTGCCTAAGTGTTGGCGAGTTTTACAAACTGGGCGATAACTCGGTCTCCGTATGTCAGAATCGAGTCCCGTAAGTTCTAACGCGTGTCTAATACCTACGCGGTGCTATGTGTGTATTTTCATGGCGTCTGGACGGACGATACGGGTTTTGGGCTCTTTTTCGGTTTTTTGCCTTAAGTGTTGGCGAGTTTTGCAAACTGGGCGATAACTCGGTCTCCGTATGTCGGAATCGAGTCCCGTAAGTTCTAACGCATGTCTAATACCTACGCGGTGCTATGTGTGTGTTTGCGTGGCGTCCGAGACGACGATGCGGGTTTTGGGCACTTTTTCGGCTTTTTGCCTAAGAGTTGGCGAGTTGGCGATAACTCAGTCTCCGTATTTCGGAATCGAGTCCCGTAAGTTCTAACGCGTGTCTAATACCTACGCGATACTATGTGTGTTTGCGTGGCATCCGGACGGACGATGCAAGTTTTGGGTTCTTTTTCGATTTTTTGCTTAAGTTTTGGTGAGTTTAGCAAACTGGGCGATAACTCGGTCTCCGTATGTCAGAATTGAGTCCCGTAAGTTCTAACGCGTGTGTAATACCTACGCAGTGCTATGTGTGTGTTTGCATGGCGTCTGGATGGACGATAAGGGTTTTGGGCTCTTTTTCGGTTTTTTGCCTCAAGTGTTGGCGAGTTTTGCAAACTGGGCGATAACTCGGTCCCCGTATGTTGGAATCGAGTCCCGTAAGTTCTAACGCGTGTCTAATACCTACGCGGTGCTATGTGTGTAATAACCGTGAATTTTAAGTCACCATGTATGTATGTACATTTTTTTTAAACTTTGTGTTATATATGGATACATATATTTATGGATTTCATTAAAAATGAAAGCTTTGTGACCTAATTATACATTAGGTAAGGATATTAAATAACCTAAGGGTTATGGTAACACGAAAAAGTTAGTATTTTATATGTATACTAACTTAAGTGGGTAAACTTAGTATTTCAAGTGACTAATAATTTTAAACCTAATTCTTGTAAATCTAATTAGGTTATGAGATAAAATCATATGTATAAGTAATTAAACTTCATATGATTGGAGATGAAAGCCCTAAATTATCAAATTGGGTAACATTATTAAAATTGTTGGACTATGTTTTATCTAGCCCAAATCAATTAAAAGAAAAGCCCAAGGAAAATAAAATGTAATCCAATACTTAGCCCACTTGATTGGGGGTATTCTAGACATTTGATTAATCAAAATTGGGCATTTAAAATAAAAGCTAAATGGTGGATATTATGAGGATCCTAAGTGGAATAATTAATCTAGCTTGTCCATTGGTAGACATGAATAAACATAAGGACAATGTTGTAAGGCTCCCATTGGTTGCCACTCCATTATGCACATTTAATCATGTTTAGCCTAAGGTAAGTAATAATACAAAGTTTTTACCTAATGGGCAACAAAATAATTGTGGGAGAATTATTAATGAATTGGCCATTTCATTTTGTAAACACAATTCATTCTTCCAACATCTCATTCTTACAACATTTCATTTTCTCTCCATCTTCTTCATCTTCTTCTTCTATCTCTTGCTCCCAAGCTAGCCAACTTCAAAGAGAGAAAAGAGATAGAGAATTTCGTCCATAGAAAAAAAAAAAATATAGGAGTGCTAGTTGTTTATGCCCCCTAAGTTTATTAGTTACTTTGGAAAATCAAGGAAGGTAACCACTAAGTCAAGGTATAATGTACCTTCATCTTCTTCTCTTACCTTGTTTTGATAACTTGAGTTTTGATGGGGTTATGTACAACTACTCAAGATACACTAGTTATACATACCATCATGCATGGAACTAAGTATCTTGAGTGTTAGATCAAAGACTTAGAGGAAGAAAATGAGCATATGTTCTCCAAGGGTGAAAACTCTTGTTTTTCTTCCACTAAATCTTGTGTAACTCAAGTTCTACAACTTGGAATTATGATCCGTCGAAAAAGTGCTAGATACATGAGTTATCTAGTAAAACCCAAGTGGTATATCACAAATATAGCATGTTTTGAAACCTTTGAGATTTTTTTACAAAAAACAGTCCACTTTATATGCTAAAAAGCCTTGAAATCCTAAATCAGCTACTGACTTGTTTTTCATGAGGCTGTTTCGGCTAGTTCCATGTCTTGTAAAATCTGGAAAAATATTACAGAGGTACCTTATGAAGTTATCTACGCACAGAGGAAAAAGAACGGACACGCTTTGAAGTTATATATTGTGCGTAATGACTATTTCCGTAAAGGACTCTATAAATATTATCCTACGAATATCTCACTGTGTATACACTGGAAAATTCCAAAATGTTTACAGTAGCTTCATATATGTTAAGAGAGAATACCCTGAAAATTTCAGATTTTTCTGAGTAAAACTTAATTTATGAAAAATAGAGCAAGATCCGAGTGTTTTGGACACTCTAAAAATAGTAAATCATTTTCTAAAATTCTAGAAAAATTAGAGGATCATTGTTGGTTCATATTCTGTTAAAATCCAGAAGCTGAAAATTTTTGGAATCAGTTTGCTATTTTTCCTAAAAATGATTAGGTTATGAATAAAAGGAAATAAATAGTTAAATGATGCCTTTAATGAGAAAAATATGATTTTTATGCTTGAATGCTCATAATATATTATATCATGACTATCTTAGGCATTTTGGTAATTTATAATAATAAATATTACTTATGACCTTTTATGGATATTAAATAAGAGGTTATGAAAGGATGAACAATTAGAATAAATTGTTTATTAATTTAATAAATCATTGGAATATTATTATAATACTAATAATATTATAATATGATGTTGTTATGTAAATAAAATATTAGATTAGAGTATTATTATTAAATAATAATATTCGAGATTAAATAAAATATTATTAAATGATTAATAATATTAGTAAGTGAATAAAATATTATTAAATGATTAATAATATTAGTAAAGGGATAAAATATTATTAAATGATTAATAATATTAGTAAGTGAATAAAATGTTGGTAATGATTTAAAGTATTATTAGTGAACCAATAATACTAGAAGGTGAATTAATATTATCTAAGTTAATAATATTATGTGAATTAAAGGTAGTCGTTAATTAATAATAACACTATCTAGGCATGATAATGTTTATAAGAACTTATTGTAATGTATGATATCTATGTGATTACATAACGATGTTATGCATTGACTAATTGAAAGACTAATTATAGGTCTCTCAAAGGAAGATAATTTAACTACATAGTGGATAGAAATTTATTTCGTAGTTGTAACTCACGATCGAGGCAAGTTTCCTAACTCAACTTGAGTTATTATTTTCAAAGCATATTAGTGAATAATTATTGATGATTATTCACGTCTTTATTGATTATTGAAATTGTGACTTTGTGCAATTGAATTTCGTTTCAACGCCATTGAAGCATGAATTAAATTAAAGTTTTTCATTTATGAACTGTTTATGGGATAGATCTATGCTAATTTATTACTAGATCAAGCATGTCTAAATTTGTTAAATCAAATGGATTTTAAATAACTGTTCTTATTAATTGATATGGTAAGAACTCGATCGAGAAATGAACAAATTTGATTAAGGCATGATATCAATGTCCGGATTATTAAGTGTTTATGCATAAATCACGGGGTATGAAAGGTCGATCCTTGAATACCAAAACTTATTAAAAGGTCCGATTTAAATCATTGAAAGCACCTTGGCAAATGTTCATGGTTATTCAAAACCACCTCGATTCATGTTATTCAATTATCGAATATTCAATTGTTGATTATTAATTCATGTTCCTTCACAATCTTATATTATTGTTGAACATTCAAGGCAATATTTCTTTCTACGTCATGATATATCTCCTTTGTCTTTATAAACTTGTGAAGCAAATTAGTTGCTTACTCTTGCTATATCATGACCTCTATTTTCGATTAAGTTAGAAGGATCTAATGCGAAGGACAAGGGCAAGGGCAAGATCCGTGGAGTAATTTTAGAATGAATGTTAAATTAGTTATTATCTAATGGAATTTCTTGAGTAAAACTGTTTGTATTATAAATGGTGTATTTAAAGTTAAGGTTAGAGACCTTGGGACCATGTTTTGAGACTTTTGTATAATGAACAATGTATGTTTATTATTTGAAATAGTTATAGAATGCTTATGATGATGATAGGATCGTGAGCATTGAATCGAGGTTAGAGAACCTGGATTTGGGGCGCCGCGAGGTTGGTATCAAAGTCAGAGGTTATAAACATTAGGAATACTGAAACCTAGGTTATAAACCTTAGTAGAAAAATCTTATAGAGTATGTTAGGAGATGGATTATGGAAATTCATCAAGTTTGGTTGTACTTAATAAAATATTATTTCATTTCATCAATGAATATATTTTATTATGGTACCGACGTTGACTTTATGGTGTTTGTAGGATGTCCGACGAGCGCCAAGGAGAGTAGTTACTCGGTTGAGCAGAACCCATTGAGCATGAGGCCACCCAAGATGTCCCTCATGGTCCTCCCTGTAGGGGACTTGTTGAGGAGAATCGATCAATTAGAAGGCGAGTGGAAGAATTAGAAATAGAAAACCACACCCTCCAATTTCTTTCAAGAACAATACAAGGATGAGGCTCATCAAGCCCGGATGGAGAAAGTCGAATGAAGGAAAAATTTGATGAGTCCCGGTTGCAAGTTGGGATCTTGATGGTACAACTAGAGAATGAAAAGGCAAAGTTTGGAGAGTGAGCATGAAGCATCCGGAGATGCAAAATGAGTTTGACGAGAAATTGCCGATAAGATGCGGGTGGAAGAGGCACTCCATGAGTCGGATGAATTTGGTGGGCCAATTAAAGATCGAATCTGCGGTAGTAAAGGTCGAGTAGAAACTTTAGGATAGCCCTTGATGCACGTGATGAGGGCCAGTAGCGAGAGGGGCTAGGAGACGTAGAGTCCCGCAGAATTGCTTCCCTAGGAGAGCCCTGGGTGGACTGGGCAGGCCACCAAAGTGGTGATGATGTGATGGCCAGATTGTAAATAGATGCATTAGTACCTTTCTTGTTGTGTAATAAGGTTTTATGTTGATGTAAACCTCGGCAGGTGTGAGGTAGTAAATGGTTATGTACTTTCCCTAATTGTGTTTGTAGGAGGTATCATTATGAGTTAATCCCATCTTTTGCGTTAAAATGGGATAGTAGCATTTATAAAATATACCAGTATTAATCGTAAGTCAATCAAGATTGGTGTATGAATATAAATGCAAGATATTATTATGATATGTGTTATAAAATTTTAAATAGTAAATTTTCTATTTAATGTTATGTGAATTCAAGAGACCTGATTTGGAAAATGTTCTTTAAAACAAACTTAACCCACTAAGTAGGAGAAAGACTTCCAAATCTCTCAGAACTTAAAACTCTCACATAATGATCATCATCGATTGTTTAAATAAATAACGACACATACTAAGTAATCATATGATAATAAATCCGAGTAACGTGTTAGAATTTTTGTTTCACTAGATAATGGCGCGCAGACGTGGACTCAGGAACCAAGATATTGAAGAGTCAGTTAATAATGCAGTGGGATCTCAACAAAACCCAATGCAAGATTTTATTAACATGATGGTTGAAGCCATGAGGAATCAAGCTCAACTCGCAAGAAATCAAGCGAGCACCCAAATAGTAAACTTTAAGGACTTCAAGGCAAGAGAACCGCCAGAGTTCGAGAGGAATGCAGACCGATAGAAGCCCAAATGTGGGTAAAGGAGATTGAGAAGGCCTTCGTTATTGCTAGAGTAGCGGAAGAACGAAGACCATTTTGCTACCTACTTAATGAAGGGGAGGCTATTATTGGTGGGATGCCAACCGCGAACAAAGCCGGAATCGGAATCGTGACTTGGGAAGCATTCAAGAAGTTGTTCTTCGAGAACTACTTCCGAGAGTGTTCAAGCAAGAATGGAGATCAAGTTCTTGAACCTGAAAACAAGAGAATATGTCGATGTCGAGTATGTGCGAAATTCAATGAATTGGCGATTCGCCCACATCGTGGACACAGAGGCGAGAAAGCGAGAAGGTATGAAAATGGACTAAAGCCGTGGATTTATAGTAAGGTAGCGGTTTTACAAATCACATCATTCTCAACTCTGTTGGAAAAAGCTCTTATAAGCGGAAGGAGGAAGCGAAGCGGTCTCAAGATACAATCGGGAGAAGAATAAGAAGAAATCGGAAGGTGGGAATCAAATGTCGGTCAAGAAGTGGTGGTAGTAACAATAAGAAGCGGAAATGGAGCAAGGTGGGGTAGTAATCGAGATGCAAGTGAAGAAGCGTGCAAACAAAAGAAGTCGGTGTGTGGGAATGTGGAAAGGGTCACTCCTGGGGAGGCTTGGAAAGGAAAAATGATATGTTATACATGTGGGCAAGAAGGGCATACCTCACCCAATTGTACTAAGGTGAAGAAAGGAGGTTGCTTTAATTGTGGTGAAGTGGGACATCGGATCAAGGATTGCCCAAGAAGAAAAGCATGGATGGCGGAAATGGCGTAGGGCAATAACACAAAGACAACCAATTGGAGGACCAAATTACCTAAACAAGCCAACAAAGACACGGACATTCAATATGACAGTGCAAGATGTTGTGGCATCCAGGGAGGTGGTGTCAGGTATAATTCCGATCAATATATAAATGCCTATGTGTTTGCGTGGCGTCCGGACGAACGATGAGGATTTTGGGCTCTTTTTCGGCTTTTTGCCTAAGTGTTGGCGAGTTTTGCAAACTGGGCGATAACTCGGTCTCCGTATGTCAGAATCGAGTCCCGTAAGTCTAGTGTGTGTCTAATACCGACGCGGTACTATGTGTGTGTTTGCGTGGCGTACGAACGAACGATGCGGGTTTTGGGCTCTTTTTCGGCTTTTTGCCCAAGTGTTGGCGAGTTTAGCAAACTAGGCGATAACTCGGTCTCCGTATGTCAGAATCGATTCCCGTAAGTTCTAACGCGTGTCTAATACCTACGCGGTGCTATGTGTGTGTTTTCATGGCGTCTGGACGGACGATACGGGTTTTGGGCTCTTTTTTCGTTTTTTTGCCTTAAGTGTTGGCGAGTTTTGCAAACTGGGCGATAACTTCGGTCTCCGTATGTCGTAAATCGAGTCCCGTAAGTTCTAATCGTGTTCTAATACCTACGGTGCTATGTGTGTGTGTTTGCGTGTGGCGACTGGGACGACACTGAGTTTTGGGCTCTTTTTCGGCTTTTTGCCTAAATGTTGGCGAGTTTTGCAAACTGGGCGATAACTCGGTCTCCGTATGTCAGAATCGAGTCCCGTAAGTTCTAACACGTGTCTAATACCTACGTTGTGCTATGTGTGTGTTTGCATGGCGTCCGGACGGACGATGCAGGTTTTGGGCTCTTTTTCAGTTTTTTGCCTAAGTGTTGGCGAGTTTTGCAAACTGGGCGATAACTCGGTCTTCGTATGTCAGAATCGAGTCCCGTAAGTTCAAACACGTGTCTAATACCTACGCGGTGCTATGTGTGTGTTTGCGTGGCATCCGGACGGACGATGCTGGTTTTGGGCTCTTTTTCGGCTTTTTGCCTAAGTGTTGGTGAGTTTTGCAAACTGGGCGATAACTCGGTTTTCGTATGTCAGAATCGAGTCCCGTAAGTTCTAACGCATATCTAATACCTACGCGGTGCTATGTTTGTGTTTCTGTGGTGTCCGGACGGACGATGCAGATTTTGGGCTCTTTTTCGGCTTTTTGCCTAAGTGTTGGCGAGTTTTGTAAACTGGGCGATAACTCGGTCTCCGTATATTGGAATCAAGTCCCGTAAGTTCTAACGCATGTCTAGTACCTACGCGGTGCTATGTATGTATTTGCGTGGCGTCCGGACGAACGATGCAGGTTTTGGGCTCTTTTTCGGTTTTTTGCAAAACTATTGGCGAGTTTTGTAAACTGGGCGATAACTCGGTCTTCGTATGTCAGAATCGAGTCCCGTATGTTCTAACGCGTGTCTAATACCTACGCGGTGCTATGTGTGTGTTTGCGTGGCGTCTGGACGGACGATGCAGGTTTTGGGCTCTTTTTCGATTTTTTGCCTAAGTGTTGGCGAGTTTTACAAACTGGGCGATAACTCGGTCTTCGTATGTCAGAATCAAGTGCCGTAAGTTCTAACGCGTGTCTAATACCTACGCGGTGCTATGTGTGTGTTTACGTGGCGTCCGGACAGACGATGCGGGTTTTGGGCTCTTTTTCGGCTTTTTGCCTAAGAGTTGGCGATAACTCAGTCTCCGTATTTCGGAATCGAGTCCCGTAAGTTCTAACGCGTGTCTAATACCTACGCGGTGCTATGTGTATGTTTGCGTGGTGTCCGGACGGACGATGCGGGGTTTGGGCTCTTTTTCGGCTTTTTGCCCAAGTGTTGGCGAGTTTTACAAACTAGGCGATAACTCGGTCTCTGTATGTCAGAATCGAGTCCCGTAAGTTCTAACACGTGTCTAACACCTACGCGGTGCTATGTGTGTGTTTGCGTGGCATCTGGACGGACGATGTGGGTTTTGGTCTCTTTTTCGGCGTTTTGCCTAAGTGTTGACGAGTTTTGCAAACGGGGCGATAACTCGGTCTCCGTATGTCGGAATCGAGTCCCGTAAGTTCTAACGCGTGTCAAATACCTACGCAGTGCTATGTGTGTGTTTGCATGGCGTCCGGACGAATGATGCAGGTTTTGGGCTCTTTTTAAGTTTTTTGCCTAAGTATTGGCGAGTTTTGCAAACTGGGCGATAACTCGGTCTTCGTATGTCAGAATCGAGTCCCGTAAGTTCTAACGCGTGTCTAATACCTACGCGGTACTATGTGTGTGTTTGCGTGGCGGCCGGACGAACGATTCGGGTTTTGGGCTCTTTTTCGGATTTTTGCCTAAGTGTCGGCGAGTTTTGCAAACTGGACGATAACTCGGTCTCCGTATGTCAGAATCGAGTCCCAAAAATTCTAACGCGCGTCTAATACCTACGTGGTGCCATGTGTGTGTTTTCGCGCGGCTTCGGACCGGATGATCTTTGGTTTTGGGCTCTTTTTGGCTTTTTGCCTAAGTTGTTGGAAGTTTTGCAAACCAGGCGATAACCTCGGCCTCCGATGTCGTAATCGAGTCCCATAAGTTTTAACGCAGATTCAATACCCACGCGGTGCTATGTATGTGATGTGTTTGAGTGGCGTCCTGACAGACGATGCGTGTTTTGGGCTCATTTTTGGCTTTTTCCCAAGTGTTGGCGAGTTTTGCAAACCTGGCGATAACTCTCGATCTCCGTGATCGGAATCGAGTCCCGTAAGTCCAACGCTGTTCAATATCTATGCGGTGCTATGTGTGTGTAGCGTGGCGTCCGGATGGACGATTCGGTTTTGGGCTCTTTTCGGCTTTTTGCCCAAGAGTCAATGTAGTTTTGCAAACTAGGCGATAACTCGGTCTCCGTATGTCAGAATCGAGTCCCGTAAGTTCTAACGCGTGTCTAATACCTACTCGGTGCTATGTGTGTTTTTACGTGGCATCCGGACGGACGATGCTGGTTTGGGCTCTTTTTCGGCTTTTTGCCTAAGTGTTGGTGAGTTTTGCAAACTGGGCGATAACTCGGTCTCCGTATGTCGTAATCGAGTCCCGTAAGTTCTAACGCGTGTCTAATACCTACGTGGTGCTATGTGTGTGTTTGCGTGGCGTCCGGACGGATGATGCGGATTAAGGGCTCTTTTTCGGCTTTTTTCCTAAGTGTTGGCGAGTTTTGCAAACTGGGCGATAACTCGGTTTTCGTTTGTCAGAATCGAGTCCCGTAATTCTAATGTCTGTCTAATACCGACACGGTGCTATGTGTGTGTTTGCATGGCCTCCGGACGGACGATACGGGTTTTAGGCTATTTTTCGGCTTTTTGCCCAAGTGTTGGCGAGTTTTGCAAACTAGGCGATAACTCGGTCTTCGTATATCAGAATCGAGTCCCGTAAGTTATAACGCGTGTCTAATACCTACGCGGTGCTATGTATGTGTTTGCGTGGCGTCTGGACTCGACGACATGTGTTTTGGACTCTTTTTCGTTTTTTGCCCAAGTGTTGGCATGTAGTTTTGAAAATCGGGCGATAACTCGGTCTTCGTATGTCAGAATCGAGTCCCGTAAGTTCTAACGCGTGTCTAATACCTACGCGGTGCTATATGTGTGTTTGCGTGGCATCCGGATGGACGATGCTGGTTTTGGGCTCTTTTTCGGCTTTTTGCCTAAGTGTTGGCGAGTTTTGCAAACTGGGCGATAACTCGGTCTCCGTATGTCGGAATCGAGTCCCGTAAGTTCTAACGCGTGTCTAATACCCACCCCGGGGCAAGGGGTGGGGTAGGGTGGCGCCCAGCGGGACGATGCGGGTTTTGGGCTCTTTTTGGCTTTTTGCCTAAGTGTTGGCGAGTTTTACAAACTGGACAATAACTCGCTCTCCGTATGTCAGAATCGAGTCCTGTAAATTCTAACACATTTCTAATACCTACGCGGTGCTATGTGTGTGTTTGTGTTGCGTCCATGCGAGTTTTGGGCTCTTTTTCGGCTTTTTACCTAAGTGTTGGCGAGTTTTGCAAACTGGGCGATAACTCGGTCTCCGTATGTCGGAATCGAGTCCCGTAAGTTCTAACGCGTGTCTAATACCTACGCGGTGCTATGTTTATGTTTTTTGTGGCATCCGGACGGACGATGCGGGTTTTGGGCTCTTTTTCGGATCTTTGCCCAAGTGTTGGCGAGTTTTGCAAATTGGGCGATAACTCGGTCTCCGTATGTCAGAATCGAGTCCCATAAGTTCTAATGCGTGTCTAATACCTACGCGGTGCTATGTGTGTGTTTGCATGGCCTCCAGGCGGACGATGCGAGTTTTAGGTTCTTTTTCGGCTTTTTGCCTAAATGTTGGCGAGTTTTGCAAACTAGGCAATAACTCGGTCTCCGTATGTCAGAATCGAGTCCCGTAAGTTCTAACGCATATCTAATACCTACGCGGTGCTATGTGTGTGTTTGTGTGGTGTCCGGACGGACGATGCAGATTTTGGGCTCTTTTTCGACTTTTTGCCTAAGTGTTGGCGAGTTTTGCAAACTGGGCGATAACTCGGTCTCCGTATGTCGGAATCGAGTCCTGTAAGTTCTAACGCATGTCTAATACCTACGCGGTGCTATGTGTGTGTTTATAATTACAAATTACATAAGTTAGGGTTTTATCTTAAGTTTATCTAAGTAATACAATTATAAATTACATAAATTAAATAAGGAAATACATAATTTAATTATTTTTACGTGTTGAATATGTGGTGGGAAGATGTTGGCCAAGATAACTGCACACACGCGGATGGCCTCCTCCCGTACTACACCCATGAGGTCATAAACGGCAGCTGTAGGATCGATAGAGCCGTGGACAACCTCCCGAGCCAGCTGATAGATCCGTTCGCGTGATGGTGCGCCTGACTGCACAACACCGCTCGCCATGCACCTCTCTATGATCCGCCGGAAGAAGTCGTCGGATAATGAAGGGCAGGCACCCGATCCACTCGCACCACTACCTCCAGTGGGTGGGCGTCGCTGAGATCTCGCAGCAGGGACTAGGGTGTAAGCTGGGACATGGGGAATGCCCACAACTCTACCCTTCTTCGGTCCCCCTGTAGCCTGCAGCCAGTCCTCTATCTCCTCGTCCGCACGTGTAGACTCGTCTACTGGAGTGTCACCTCTCTGGCTGCTCCGGGCCACTGCAAGATTCTCGAACCGTCGCTGAAAAAAAACACATTAGTAGATGATACGCAAAGTATAAAATGAAATAATACAAAAAATATCCGAATTTGAAATACATACTAAATAAGAAAATTAGATAACTTACAGCAATGTGTTCTGCCTCGGGTGAGATATAACCACCGTCACCTTTCTTTTGGTGGGCGTGCCACAAAAACTCCAAGCGGGAGGGTGCATGCTTTAAACTCACCTCAAGTCTCTCCCGGTACAAGTCGTACGACTGAGACCCAGTGTAGTGTGGGAGACGACTCTGCTGTCGGGCAGCTGAACGCTGTGCCGACATCTTTTTGAAGGCCTCGCCGTCCCAAATGCTGCACATCTGGTCCCACACCGCAGCAGATATTAAATCTGGCCGGACATCCTTAAGTGTTTGTCCATCAGCCATCTTCGTCTGAGCCTTCTTCTTCCAGTCGTAGACCCACTTGTGCCAATTCATCTCTAGGTATTTCATGCGGTAATACCATGTCATGGGCTTCCTGTCCGTCCTCAAAACGATAATATCTCTGCACATTACACATTAAGAAGCTTAGTAGACAACATAAATCAAAGAGGTAACATAAATCAAAGAGGTAAAAGTATATTCAAATGGAATATAAAACTAGCATATGAATGATTGACATCCTACCTTAAACTCAGCAATAATCAATGACGCCAAAGGCCATATCCACATCCGCCCACCTCATCCACGGGCTTGAAAATCGGTTGCGGACGATCCCAAGCAACGTGTACGTCAAGGATACTACAATTAAAATTAATGCATTGCAAATTACAAATAATATATAAGAACTAAATACTTATATTATAGTAATACTATATAGGATATGAAATTACTTATGAGTCCCAACACGACATATAAGCGGCGCCTGGGGGGGATTCCCTAGCAAGCCACGTGCTAGTCCCGGCGGAGGCTTGCGTCGATTACCTATGTAGTGAAATACATCAATATTTATATAAACGAATATAATGTCAATACAATATAAAATAAAAAATAATAAGATGTATCCCAATAAAATATGTAATTATACCTGACGATCCGGCCGATCATGCGTAGAATCGCCACGGTCCCCACGACCTGCACGCCCACCACGATAGCCGTGTGGTGTGCGCGCCATATGTATGTATATTGTCAACTAAAAGAATCCAACATACAGTAAAAGAGGGATAACATACAGATACAGATAAAAGAGGATCACATATACTGCCCACCTCATATGTATGTATACATACGTAAATACTATATTTGTGAACAGTAATAAAGAGGATAACATACAGATACAATTAAAAGAATGCAACATAAATAGTAACCTAAAAGGATACAGCATAAATTGTAACCTAAAACAACTAACACCTTATTTAGTAGATTAATATAAGTTGAAGATAATGATTGCACTACTACAAACTATTACATTTGAATACAAATAAAAGGACACAAAGAGTGCATACTCCTAATCATTTATATCGTCAAAGCCATCAATATCAGAATCATCATCTTCGAGCAATAGATCTTCACTATTGTTGTCATCACCATCTTCGTCATCCTCAATGATTTCTTCAATTATATCTACCTCTTCAACAACATCGTCTTCATTTTTGACAGCGACAACATCATCTTCTTCTTCACTAAACTCACTAATAATTGTCACATCAGCAGGTGTGACACTAGTAGACTCGACTTGTAAAGGTTCATCTTCTGGATGAGGAGTTGTGCCTTGAAAACCACGGGCTTTGGTGGTTATAACAGCATGCCATGGGCTTCAGGAGTCTTAACACTCCGCGCGTAGTACACCTGTGTCGCATGACTTGCTAAAATAAAAGGCTCGTCCATACCACTCATCAGTAAGTTCTAACGCGTGTCTAATACCTACGCGGTGCTATGTGTGTGTTTGCGTGACGTCCGACCGACGATGCGGGTTTTGGGCTCTTTTTCAGCTTTTTGCCTAAGTGTTGGCGAGTTTTGCAAACTGGGCGATAACTCGGTCTCCGTATGTCGGAATCGAGTCCCGTAAGTTCTAACGCGTGTCTAATACCTACGCGATGCTATGTGTATTTGCGTGGCATCCGGACGGACGATGCAGGTTTTGGGCTCTTTTTCGATTTTTTGCCTAAGTTTTCATGAAGTTTAGCAAACCAAGCGATAACTTTCTGGCCTCTGTCGTATGCCTGAATTGAGTCCCGTAAGTTCTAACGCATGTGTAATACCTACGCAGTGCTATGTGTGTGTTTGCATGGCGTCTGGACGGACGATACGGGTTTTGGGCTCTTTTTCGATTTTTTGCCTTAAGTGTTGGCGAGTTTTGCAAACTGGGCGATAACTCGGTCTCCGTATGTCGGAATCGAGTCTCGTAAGTTCTAACGCGTGTCTAATACCTACGCGGTGCTATGTGTGTGTTTGCGTGGCGTCCGAACGGACGATGCGGATTTTGGGCTCTTTTTCGGCTTTTTGCCTAAGTTGTCATGCGAGTTTTGCAAACCGGTGATAACCTTGGCTCCGTGATGTCGTAATCTAGTCCCGTAAGTCTAATGTGTGTCTAATACCGACTTGATGGTTATGTGTGTGTAGAGCGTGAGCGTCCGGACGGACGACGACGGTTTTGGGGCTCTTTTTTCGCTTTTTGCCCAAGTGTTGGCGAAGTTTTGCAAATCGGGCGATAACTCTGCCTTCAGATGTCGAATCAAGTCCCGTAATTTTTAACGTGTTCAATACCCACGCTGGTATATTATGTGTGTGTTGCGCGCATCCGGACGAACGATGCAAGTTTTGGGCTCTTTTTTGGCTTTTTGCCTAAGTGTCGGCGAGTTTTGCAAACTGGGCGATAACTCAGTCTCCATATGTCGGAATCGAGTCCCGTAAATTCTAACGCGTGTCTAATACCTACGTGGTGCTATGTGTGTGTTTACGTGGCGTCCGGACGACCGATACGGGTTTTGGGCTCTTTTTCAGTTTTTTGCCTAAGTGTTGGTGAGTTTTGCAAACTGGGCGATAACTCGGTCTTCGTATGTCAGAATCGAGTCCCGTAAGTTCAAACACATGTCTAATACCTACGCGGTGCTATGTGTGTGTTTGCGTGGCGTCCGGACGGACGATGCTGGTTTTGGGCTCTTTTTCGGCTTTTTGCCTAAGTGTTGGCGAGTTTTGTAAACCGGGCGATAACTCTATCTCCGTGATATCGGAATCGAGTCCCGTAAGTTCTAACGCATGTCCAATATCTCACGCGGTGCTATATGTAGAAGCCATGTGGCGTCCGGATCAGACGATGCGGTTTTGGGCTCTTTTTCGTTTTTTTGCCAAGTGTTGGCGTAGTTTTGCAACCGGGCGATAACTCTGGTCTTCGTGATGTCGAGAATCGAGTCCCGTAAGTTCTAACGCTGTTCAATACCCCACGCGGTGCTATGTGTGTTTGCGTGGCGTCCGGACGAACGATGCGCGGTTTTGGGCTCTTTTTTTTTTTGCCTAAGTGTTGTCATGAAGTTTTTTGCAAACCGGGCGATAACTCGGCTCTCGATGTCTAATCGAGTCCCGTAAATTCTAACGTGTGTTAATACCCACGCGATACTATGTGTGTTTTTGCGTGGCATCCGGACGGACGATACGGGTTTTGGCTCTTTTTCGATTTTTTGCACAAGTTTTGGCGTAGTTTTGCAAACCGGGCGATAACTCTCGGCCTCCAGATGTCGAATTGAGTCCCGTAAGTTCTAACGCTGTGTAATACCCACGATGGTGCTATGTGTGTGTTTGTATGGTGTCCGGACGGACGATACGGGTTTTGGGCTCTTTTTTCGATTTTTTGCCTTAAGTGTCATGGCGAAGTTTTGCAACCGGGCGATAACTCTGTCTCCGTGATGTCGGAATCGAGTCCCGTAAGTTCTAACGCTGTTCAATACCCACGCGGTGCTATACGTGTGTGTCGCATGGCGTCCAACACGCATCGACGCGGTTTTGGGCTCTTTTTCGCTTTTTAGCCTAAGTGTTGGTAGTTTTGCAAACGGGCGATAACTCGCCTTCGATGTCGTAATCGAGTCCGTGAAGTTCTAACGCTGCGGTTCAATACCTACGCAAAGGTTATGTGTGTGTTTGTTTGCATGGCGTCCTGGACGACGATGCGGTTTTGGGCTCTTTTTCGCTTTTTGCCTAAGTGTTGTCATGAAGTTTTGCAAACCGGGCGATAAACTCGCCTCCGTATGTCGAATCGAGTCCCGTAAGTTCTAACGCTGTGTCTAATACCCACGCGATACTATGTGTGTTTTCGTGGCATCCCGGACGACGATGCGTTTTGGGCTCTTTTTACGATTTTTTGCCTAAGTTTTGGCGAAGTTTTGTAAACCGGGCGATAACTCTGCCTCTCCGATGTCGTAATCGAGTCCCAGTAGTTCTAACGCGTGTCTAATACCTACGCAGTGCTATGTGTGTGTTTTGCATGGCGTCTGGACGGACGATGCTGGTTTTGGGCTCTTTTTTCGGTTTTTTGCCTAAGTTGTCATGAAGTTTTGCAAACCGGGCGATAACTCGCCTCCGTTTGTCGAATCGAGTCCCGTAAGTTCTAACGTGTGGTTCAATACCCACGCGATATTATGTGTGTTTGCGTGGCATCCGGACGACGATGCGTGTTTTGGGGCTCTTTTCGATTTTTTGCCTAAGTTTTCATGAAGTTTTGCAACCGGGCGATAACTCGGCCTCCGTGATGTCGAATCGAGTCCCGTAAGTTCTAACGTGTGTAATAATACCCACGCTGTGCTATGTGTGTGTTTGTATGGCGTCTCCGGACGGACGATACGGGTTTTGGGCTCTTTTTTCGATTTTTTTGCCTTGTGTTGGCGAAGTTTTGTAAACCGGGCGATAACTCTTTCTTCGTGATGTCGGAATCGAGTCCCGTAAGTTCTAACGCGTGTCAAATACCTACGCGGTGCTATGTGTGTGTTTGCATGGCGTCCGGACGGACGATGCGGGTTTTGGGCTCTTTTTTAGCTTTTTGCCTAAGTGTTGGCGAGTTTTGCAAACTGGGCGATAACTCGGTCTTCGTATGTCGGAATCGAGTCCCGTAAGTTCTAACGCGTGTTCAATACCTACGCACGGGTGCTATATGTGTGTTTTGCATGTGGCGTCCCGGACGAGACGATGATGGTTTTGGTCTCTTTTTCGCTTTTTGCTTAAGTTGTTGGCGAAGTTTTGCAACCGGCGATAACTCGGCCTCGTGATGTCGGAATCGAGTCCCGTAAGTTCTAACGCTGTGTCTAATACCCACGTGGTGCTATGTGTGTGTGTTTGCGTGGCGTCCCGGATGGACGATGCGGTTTTGGGCTCTTTTTCGCTTTTTGCCTAAGTTGTTGGCGAAGTTTTGCAAACCGGGCGATAACTCTATCTCGTGATGTCGAATCGAGTCCCGTAAGTTCTAACGTGTGTCTCAATACCCACGCGGTGCTATGTGTGTTTTTTCATGGCGTCCGGACTGACGACGACACGGGTTTTGGGCTTTTTTCGGTTTTTTCCTTAAGTGTTGGCGAGTTTTGCAAACCGGGCGATAACTCTGGCCTCCGATGATCGTAATCGAGTCCCGTAAGTTCTAACGCGTGTTCAATACCCACGCGGTGCTATGTGTGTTTTCATGGCGTACATCGACGGACGTCACGGGTTTTGGGCTCTTTTTCGCTTTTTTTGCCTTAAGTGTTGGCGTAGTTTTGCAAACCGGGCGATAACTCTCTCTCAGATGTCGGAATCGAGTCCCGTAAGTTCTAACGCGGTTCTAATACCTACGCGGTGCTATGTGTGTGTGTTTGCGTGGCACCCTGACGACACGTCGAAGTTTGGGCTCTTTTTCGCTTTTTTGCCTAAATGTTGGCGAAGTTTTGCAAACCGGGCGATAACTCGGTCTCCGATGTCGTAATCGAGTCCCGTAAGTTCTAACACGCATGTTCAATACCCACGTGTGCTATGTGTGTGTTTGCATGGCGTCCGGACGACGTATGGTGTTTTGGGCTCTTTTTTCGCTTTTTTTTGCCTAAGTGTTGGTAGTTTTGCAACCGGGCGATAACTCTGGCTCTTCAGATGTCGTAATCGAGTCCCGTAAGTTCTAACACGGTTCAATACCTACGCGGTGCTATGTGTGTGTTTGCGTGATGTCCTGACGGACGACGCGGTTTTGGGCTCTTTTTTCGCTTTTTGCCTAAGTGTGGCGAAGTTTTGCAACCTGGCGATAACTCGGCCTCCAGATGTTTAATCGAGTCCCGTAAGTTCTAACGCTGTGTTCAATACCCACGCGTGCTATGTGTGTGTTCGCGTGGTGTCCGGACGACGATGCGGGTTTTGGGCTTTTTTTGGCTTTTTGCCCAAGTGTTCATGAAGTTTTGCAAACCGGGCGATAACTCTGGCCTCGTGATGTCGTAATCGAGTCCCGTAAGTTCTAACGCTGTGTTCAATACCCACGCGGTGCTATGTGTGTGTTTGCATGGCATCCGGACGACGACGACGTGGGTTTTGGGCTCTTTTTCGCTTTTTTGCCCAAGTTGTTGGCGAAGTTTTGCAACCGGCGATAACCTGGCCTCAGATGTCGAATCGAGTCCCGTAAGTTCTAACGCTGTGTTCAATACCCACGCGGTGCTATATGTGTGTTTGCATGGCGTCCGGACTGACGATGCGGGTTTTGGGCTCTTTTTTCGTTTTTTTGCCCAAGTTGTTGGCGAAGTTTTGCAACCTGGCGATAACCTTGGTCTTCGTCAGATGTCTGAATCGAGTCCCGTAAGTTCTAACACGTGTTCAATACCCACGCTGGTGCTATGTGTGTGTTTTTATGGCGTCCGGACGGACGATGCGGGTTTTGGGCTCTTTTTTCGCTTTTTTTTTTGCCCGAAGTGTTCGGCGAAGTTTTGCAACCGGGCGATAACTAACTGATCTCCGATGTCGTAATCGAGTCCCGTAAGTTCTAACGCGTGTTCAATACCCACGCGGCTATATGTGTGTTGCATGTGACGTCCGGACGACGATGCGGGTTTTGGGCTCTTTTTCGACTTTTTTGCCCAAGTTGTTGGCGAAGTTTTGCAAACCGGGCGATAACTCGGCCTTCGATGTCTGAATCGAGTCCCGTAAGTTCTAACGCTGTTCAATACCCACGCGATGCTATGTATTGTGTTTATGTGGCGTCCGGACGACGATGCGGTTTTGGGCTCTTTTTTCGCTTTTTTGCCCAAGTGTTGGCGAAGTTTTGCAAACCGGCGATAACTCTGGCCTCGTAGATGTCGTAATCGAGTCCCGTAAGTTCTAACGCGCGGTTCAATACCCACGCGGTGCTATGTGTGTGTTTGCGTATGCATCCTGGACGATGACGATGCGGTTTTGGGCTCTTTTTCGCTTTTTTGCCCAAGTTGTTTGCATGTAGTTTTGCAACTAGGCGATAACTCTGGCCTCCAGATGTCGGAATCGAGTCCCGTAAGTTCTAACGCTGTTCTAATACCCACGTTGGTGCTATGTGTGTGTTTGCATGGGCGTCCGACGGACGACGCGGTTTTGGGCTCTTTTTCGTTTTTTTTGTTTGTTGTCGCGTAGTTTTGTAAACCAGGCGATAACTCTCTGCTCTCCAGATGTCATAATCGAGTCCCATAAGTTCTAACGCGTGTTCAATACCCACGCTCGGTGCTATATGTGTGTGTTTCGCGTGGCGTCCGGACGACGATGCGCGGTTTTGGGCTCTTTTTCGCTTTTTTGCCCAAGTGTCATGTAGTTTTGCAAACCGGGCGATAACTCTGCCTTCGATGTTCGAATCGAGTCCCGTAAGTTCTAACGCGTGTGTTCAATACCCACGCGGTGCTATGTGTGTGTTTGCGTGGCGTCCGGACGACGATGCGGGTTTTGGGCTCTTTTTCGCTTTTTTGCCCAAGAGTTGGCGAAGTTTTGCAAACTGGGCGATAACTCTGGTTCCTCTCAGATGTCGTAATCGAGTCCCGTAAGTTCTAACGCATGGTTCAATACCCACGCAGGTGCTATATGTGTGTTTTTTATGGCATCCCGGACGGACGAACGATGCGGTTTGGGCTCTTTTTCGCTTTTTGCCTAAGTGTGTGGCGAAGTTTTGTAAACCGGGCGATAACTCTATTCTCCGTGATGTCGTAATCGAGTCCCGTAAGTTCTAACGTGTGTTCTAATACCCACGCGGTACTATGTGTGTGTTTCATGGGTGTGTCCGGACGACGACGACGCGGGTTTTGGGCTCTTTTTCGCTTTTTTGCCCAAGTGTTCATGAAGTTTTGCAACCGGGCGATAACTCTGGCCTCCAGATGTCGTAATCGAGTCCCGTAAGTTCTAACGTGCGGTTCAATACCCACGCGTGCTATATGTGTGTGTTTGCGTGGCATCCCGGACGGACGATGCGGTTTTGGGCTCTTTTCGCTTTTTTGCCTAAGTGTTGTTGTCATGTAGTTTTGCAACCGGCGATAACTCTGGCCTCGTGATGTCGTAATCGAGTCCCGTAAGTTCTAACGTGTTCAATACCTACGCGGCATATGTGTGTGTTTTGCATGGCCCCGGACGGACGATGCGGTTTTGGGCTCTTTTTCGCTTTTTGCCTCGTTGTTGGCGTAGTTTTGTAACCGGGCGATAACTCTGGCCTCAGATGTCGAATCGAGTCCCGTAAGTTCTAACGCTGTTCAATACCCACGCGGTGCTATGTGTGTGTTTGCGTGGCCCGGACGACGATGCGGTTTTGGGCTCTTTTTTCGCTTTTTTGCCCAAGTTGTGGCGAAGTTTTGCAACCGGGCGATAACTCTGGTCTTCAGATGTCGTAATCGAGTCCCGTAAGTTCTAACGCTTGTTCAATACCCACGCGGTGTGTGTGTGTTTGCGCGGGCATCCGGACCGACGATGCTGGTTTTGGGCTCTTTTTCGCTTTTTTGCCCAAGTTGTCCCGTAAGATTCTATAGTTTTTAAACCGGGCGATAACTCTGGCCTTCGTGATGTCGTGGAAATCGAGTCCCGTAAGTTCTAACGCTGCGGTTCAATACCCACGCGGTGCTATGTGTGTGTGTTGCGTGGCATCCGGACGGACGATGCGGGTTTTGGGCTCTTTTTCGCTTTTTGCTTTTCCAAGTGTTGGCGAAGTTTTGCAACCGGGCGATAACTCGGATCTCAGATGTCGAATCGAGTCCCGTAAGTTCTAACGCGTGTTCAATACCCACGCGGTGCTATGTGTGTGTTTATGTGGCGTCCGGACGGACGATGCGGGGTTTGGGTCTTTTTTCGCTTTTTGCCTAAGTGTTGGCGAAGTTTTGTAAACCGGGCGATAACTCGGCCTCCGATGTCGTAATCGAGTCCCGTAAGTTCTAACGCTGTTCAATACCCACGCGGGTGCTATGTGTTTGTTTGCGTGGCGTCCCGGACCGACGACGATGCGCGTTTTGGGCTCTTTTTTTCGCTTTTTTACCTAAATGTTGGCGAAGTTTTGCAACCGGGCGATAACTCGGCCTCCGTGATGTCCTGGAATCGAGTCCCGTAAGTTCTAACGCTGTTCAATACCTACGCTGCTATGTGTGTGTTTTTGTGGCGTCCGGACGGACGACGCGGTTTTGGGCTCTTTTTTCGATTTTTTGCCCAAGTGTTGGCGAAGTTTTGCAAACCAGGCGATAACTCTGCCTCCAGATGTCGTAATCGAGTCCCGTAAGTTCTAACGCTGTTCAATACCTACACGCGGTGCTATGTGCCTAATGTGTTTGCATGGCATCCGGACGATTCCTGACGTGTTTTGGGCTCTTTTTCGCTTTTTGCCTAAGTTGTTGGCGAAGTTTTGCAAACCGGGCGATAACTCGCCTCCGTGATGTCGTAATCGAGTCCCGTAAGTTCTAACGCATGTTCAATACCCACGCGGTGTATGTGTGTGTGTTTGGCGTGCATGTCCGATCTGACGATGCGGGTTTTGGGCTCTTTTTTCGCTTTTTGCCCACCTGTTGTCATGAAGTTTTGCAACCGGGCGATAACTCTGGCCTCCCGTGATGTCGTAATCGAGTCCCGTAAGTTCTAACGCGCGGTTCAATACCTACGCTGCAAGGCTATGTGTGTTTTGTGGCGTCCGGACCGGACGACGATGCGGTTTTGGGCTCTTTTTCGCTTTTTTGCCCAAGTTGTCGGGCGTAGTTTTGCAACCGGCGATAACTCTGCTTCAGATGTCGTAATCGAGTCCCGTAAGTTCTAAACGTGTTCAATACCCACGCGTGCTAGTGCTATGTGTGTTTTGTTATGTCGTCTGGATCCGGACGATGCGGTTTTGGCTCTTTTTTCTTTTTTGCCTGTTGTCGGGCGAAGTTTTGCAAACCGGGCGATAACTCTGGCCTCAGATGTCGTAATCGAGTCCCGTAAGTTCTAACGTGTTCAATACCCACGCGGTGCTATGTGTGTGTTTTCGTGGCATCCGGACGACGATGATGGTTTTGGGCTCTTTTTTTTTTTGCCTCGTTGTTGGCGAAGTTTTGTAAACCGGGCGATAACTCTGCTCTTTCAGATGTCGTAATCGAGTCCCGTAAGTTCTAACGCGGTTAATACCCACGCGGTGCTATATGTGTGTGTTTGCGGCATGGCATCCGGACGGACGACGCGGTTTTGGGCTCTTTTTTCGCTTTTTGCCCCAAGTTGTTGGCGTAGTTTTGCAAACCGGGCGATAACTCTGGCCTCCGTGATGTCGAATCGAGTCCCGTAAGTTCTAACGCGTGTTCAATACCCACGCGGTGCTATGTGTGTGTTTTGCGTGGATGATCGAGTTAAGTGACGATGCGGTTTTGGGCTCTTTTTGGGCTCTTTTTTGCCCAAGTGTTGGCGAAGTAGCTTTACAAACCGGGCGATAACTCTGGCCTCTCAGATGTCGAATCGAGTCCCGTAAGTTCTAACACTGTGTCTAATACCCACGCGGTGCGTGTGTATGTGTGTTTGTTTGGCATGTCCGGACCGACGATGCGTTTTGGGCTCTTTTTTTAGGCTTTTTTGCCTAAGTGTTCATGAAGTTTTGGTAAACCGGGCGATAACTCTGATTCTCGTGATGTCGGAATCGAGTCCCGTAAGTTCTAACGCTGTTCAATACCCACGCGGTGCTATGTGTTTGTGCATGGCATCCGGACGGACGATGCGCGGTTTTGGGCTCTTTTTCGCTTTTTTTGCCAAGTGTCGGCGTAGTTTTGCAAATCAGGCGATAACTCTGGTCGTAATCGAGATGTTCTAATCGAGTCCCGTAAGTTCTAACGACTGTTCAATACCTACGCGGTGCGTATAAATGTGTGTATTCGTAATAGTGGTAAGTTCTAACGATGTTCAATACCGACGCGGTTTTGGGCTCTTTTTGGGCTCTTTTTTGCCTAATGTGTTGCGCGTAGTTTTGCAACCGGGCGATAACTCTGCTCTCCGATGTCGAATCGAGTCCCGTAAGTTCTAACGCGGTTCAATACCTACGCTGTATGTGTGTGTGTTTGCGGCATGTCCCCGGACCGACGATGCGGGTTTTGGGCTCTTTTTCGCTTTTTGCCCAAGTGTTGGCATAGTTTTGTGCAACCGGGCGATAACTCGATTCTCAGATGTCGGAATCGAGTCCCGTAAGTTCTAACGCGTGTTAATACCTACGCCGGTGCTATGTTATGTGTGTGTATGCGGCGTCCTGGGACGGACGATGCGGTTTTGGGCTCTTTTTTCGCTTTTTGCCCAAGTTGTTGGCGAAGTTTTGCAAACCGGGCGATAACTCTGGCTCGATATGTCGAATCGAGTCCCGTAAGTTCTAACGCTGTGTTCAATACCCACGCGGTGCTATGTGTGTGTTTCATGGCATCCGACGACGACGACGCGGGGTTTTGGGCTCTTTTTCGCTTTTTGCCTAAGTGTTTCATGTAGTTTTGCAACCGGGCGATAACTCTGGCCTTCAGATGTCGTAATCGAGTCCCGTAAGTTCTAACGCGTTGTTCAATACCCACGCGGCGGCTATGTGTGTGTTTGCGTGGCATCCGGACGGACGATGCGGGTTTTGGGCTCTTTTTTCTTTTTTGCTTGTTGTCATGTAGTTTTGCAACCGGGCGATAACTCTGGCCTCCGTGATGTCGTAATCGAGTCCCGTAAGTTCTAACGCTGTTCAATACCCACGCGGTGCTATGTGGTGTGTTTGCGTATACCGTCCGGCGACGATGCGTGGTTTGGGCTCTTTTTCGCTTTTTGCCCAAGTTGTCGGGCGATAAAGTTTTGTAAACCGTAAGGGCGATAACTCGCCTCCGTATGTCGTAATCGAGTCCCGTAAGTTCTAACGCTTTTTTGTTCATACCCACGCCGTGCTATGTAAGTGTGTTTGTGCAGGGCGTCCGGACGACGACGATGCGTTTTGGGCTTTTTTTTCGCTTTTTTGCCTAAATGTCATGAAGTTTTGTAAACCAGGGCGATAACTCTGGCCTCCGATGTCGTAATCGAGTCCCGTAAGTTCTAACGCTGTGTTCAATACCCACGCTGCTATGTGCTATGTGTGTGTTTTTTGCGGCATCCGGACGACGATGCGGGTTTTGGGCTCTTTTTCGGATTTTGCCTAAGTGTTGGCGAAGTTTTGCAAACCGGGCGATAACTCTGGCCTCAGATGTCGTAATCGAGTCCCGTAAGTTCTAACGTGTGTCAATAACACCACACGGTGCTATGTGTGTGTTTGCATGTATGTCCGGTTTTGGACGACGACGATGCGGTTTTGGGCTCTTTTTTTCGCTTTTTGCCCAAGTTGTTGGCGAAGTTTTGCAAACCAGGCGATAACCTGGCCTCCGTGATGTCGTAATCGAGTCCCGTAAGTTCTAACGCTGTTCAATACCCACGCGGTGCTATGTGTGTGTTTTGTGTGGTGTCCGGACGACGACGATGCGGTTTTGGGCTCTTTTTTTCTTTTTTTTTTTGTAAGTGTCGGCGTAGTTTTGCAAACCGGGCGATAACTCGGCCTCCGTGATGTCGTAATCGAGTCCCGTAAGTTCTAAACGCTGTTCAATACATACGCGGTGCTATGTGTGTGTTGTGTGGCATCCCGGACGACGATGATGCGTTTTTGGGCTCTTTTTCTGGCTTTTTGCCGTTGTCATGAAGTTTTGCAAACTGGGCGATAACTCTGTTTCCGTATGTCGGAATCGAGTCCCGTAATTCTAATGTGTGTCTAATACCGACGCGGTGCTATGTGTGTATTTACGTGCCGTCCGGACGGACGATACGGGTTTTAGGCTATTTTTCGGCTTTTTGCCCAAGTGTTGGCGAGTTTTGCAAACTAGGCGATAACTCGGTCTTCGTATGTCAGAATCGAGTCCCGTAAGTTCTAACGCTGTCTAATACCTACGCGGTGCTATGTGTGTGTTTTCATGGCGTCTGGACGGACGATACAGGTTTTGGACTCTTTTTCGCTTTTTTTTACCAAGTTGTCGGGCGAAGTTTTGTAAATCGGGCGATAACTCGGCCTTCGTCAGATGTCGAATCGAGTCCCGTAAGTTCTAACGCTGTTCAATACCTACGCGGTGCTATGTGTGTGTTTGCGTGGCATCCGGATGCGGGACGATGCGGTTTTGGGCTCTTTTTCGCTTTTTGCCTTGTTGTTGGCGAAGTTTTGCAACCGGGCGATAACTCTCGGCCTCCGTGATGTCGGAATCGAGTCCCGTAAGTTCTAACGCTGTTCAATACCCACGCGGTGCATGTATGTGTGTGGTTGCGTATGCGCCCAAAGGACGATGCGCGGTTTTGGGCTCTTTTTTCGCTTTTTGCCTAAGTGTTGGCGAAGTTTTACAAACCGGACAATAACTCGCCTCCGATGTCAAAATCGAGTCCCGTAAATTCTAACACATTTCTAATACCTCACACGTGCTATGTGTGTGTGTTTCAGGTTAAGGCCGGCCCAAGTTTTGGGCTCTTTTTCGCTTTTTACCTAAGTGTTGGCGAAGTTTTGCAACCGGGCGATAACTCTTGGTCTCAGATGTCTAATCGAGTCCCGTAAGTTCTAACGCTGTTCAATACCCACGCGGTGCTATGTTTGTGTTTCATGGCATCCGGACGGACGATGCGGGTTTTGGGCTCTTTTTTCATTTTTGCCCAAGTGTTGGCGTAGTTTTGTAATCGGGCGATAACTCTGGCCTCCGACGTCTAATCGAGTCCCATAAGTTCTAACGCTGTTCAATACCTACGCGCGGTGCTATGTGTGTTTGCATGGCGCCCAAAGCGACGATGCGAAGTTTTAGGCTCTTTTTCGGCTTTTTGCCTAAATGTTGGCGAGTTTTGCAAACTAGGCAATAACTCGATGTCCGTATGTCAGAATCGAGTCCCGTAAGTTCTAACGCATATCTAATACCTACGCGGTGCTATGTGTGTGTTTGTGTGGTGTCCGGACGGACGATGCGGATTCTGGGCTCTTTTCGGCTTTTTGCCTAAGTGTGTCATGTAGTTTTGCAACCGGGCGATAACTCTGGCCTCCGTGATGTCTAATCGAGTCCCGTAAGTTCTAACGCTGTTCAATACCCACGCGGTATATGTGTGTGTTTACAATTACAAATTACATAAGTTAGGGTTTTATCTTAAGTTTATCTAAGTAATACAATTATAAATTACATAAATTAAATAAGGAAATACATAATTTAATTATTTTTACGTGTCAATATGTGGTGGAAGATGTCGCCAAGATAATCGCACACACGCCGGATGGCCTCCTCCCGTACTACACCCATGAGGTCATAAACGGCAGCTGTAGGATCGATAGAGCCGTGGACAACCTCCCGAGCCAGCTGATAGATTCGTTCGCGTGATGGTGCGCCTGACTGCACAACACCGCTCGCCATGCACCTCTCTATGATCCGCCGGAAGAAGTCGTCGGATAATGAAGGGCAGGCACCCGATCCACTCGCACCACTACCTCCAGTGGGTGGGCGGCCGAGATCTCGCAGCAGGACTAGGTGTAAGCCGACACATGGGAATGCCCACAACTCTACCCTTCTTCGGCCCCTCAGAGCTCTCGCAAATGGCCCCTCTATCTCTCTCTCGTCGCACGACGTAGACTCGCTTCACCGGAGTGTCACTCTATGGTCGCTTCCCGCCACCGTAAGATTCTCGAACCGTCGCTGAAAAAAAACACATTAGTAGATGATACGCAAAGTATAAAATGAAATAATACAAAAAAATATCCGAATTTGAAATACATACTAAATAAGAAAATTAGATAACTTACAAAGAATGTGTTCACCGTGTGAGATATAACCATCGCCACCTTTCTTTTCGTGGGCGTACACAAAACTCCAAGCTGGAGGGTGCATGCTTTAAACTCACCTCAAGTCTCTCCCAGACAAGTCAGACGATCGAGACCCAGCAGTAGTGGGAGACGATCATTGGTCGGCAACCGAACGTCAGGCCGACATCTTTTGAAGGCCTCATCGTCCCAAATGTCGCACATCCGTCCCACACCGCACAGATATTAAACTGGCCGACATCCTTAAGTGTTCCGTCCATCACCATCTTCGTCTGGGCCTTCTTCTTCCAAACAGAGACCCACTTGTGCTAATTCATCTCTAGGTATTTGTGCGTAATAGCCATGTCATGGGCTTTCGTCTGCCCTCAAACGATAATATCTCTCGCACATTACACATTAAGAAGCTTAGTAGACAAACATAAATCAAAGAGGTAATATAAATCAAAGAGGTAAAAGTATATTCAAATGGAATATAAAACTAGCATATGAATGATTGACATCCTACCTTAAACTCAAGAATAATCAATCGACGCAAAGCGGCCATCCACATCCGCCCACCTCATCCACGGGCTTGAAAATCTGGCTATGACGATCCCAAGCAACGTAAAGGCCAAGGATACTACAATTGAAATTAATGCATTGCAAATTACAAATAATATATAAGAACTAAATACTTATATTATAGTAATACTATATAGGATATGAAATTACTTATGAGTCCCAACACGACATATAAGCGCGGCTACTGGGGATTCCCTAGCAAGCCACGTATAGTCCCATATGAGTTTCAAGGCCGACACCTATGTAGTGAAATACATCAATATTTATATAAACGAATATAATGTCAATACAATATAAAATAAAAAATAATAAGATGTATCCCAATAAAATATGTAATTATACCTGACGATCCTATCCTCGATCATGCAGAGAATCGCCACTTGGCCCTTGACGACTGCACGCCCACCACGATAGCCGTGGTGGTAAAAGTGCTGCTTATATGTATGTATATTGTCAACTAAAAGAATCCAACATACAAAGAAAAGAGGGATAACATATGACATGTATAAAAGAGGATCATATATATCGCTTACCCTCATATGTATGTATACATACATAAATACTATATTTGTGAACAAAAATAAAGAGGATAACATACATGATACAATTAAAAGAATGCAACATAAATAGTAACCTAAAAGGATACAAAGATAAATTGTAAACCTAAAACAACTAACACCTTATTTAGTAGATTAATATAAGTTGAAGATAATGATTGCACTACTACAAACTATTACATTTGAATACAAATAAAAGGACACAAAGAGTGCATACTCCTAATCATTTATATCGTCAAAGCCATCAATATCAGAATCATCATCTTCGAGCAGTAGATCTTCACTATCGTTGTCATCACCATCTTCGTCATCCTCAATGATTTCTTCAATTATATCTACCTCTTCAACAACATCGCCTTTCATTTTCGACAAATGACAACATCATCTTCTTCTTCACTAGACTCACTAATAATTGTCACATCGCCAGTGTGACACTAGAGACTCGACTCAGTAAAGGTTCATCTTCCGGATGAGGAGTCAGGCCTTGAAAACCACTTCGGGCTTTGGTGGTTATAACAAAGATGCCATGGGATTCGTGGAGTCTTAACACCGCCAGAAGAGTACACCCGTGGTCGCATGACTTGCTAAAATAAAAGGCTCGCTCCATACCACTCATCGGGCCTTAGTTTTGACTTAACGCTAATAAGCCACCCATCCCGATTTTTTATCTACTTTAACTCCATTCTCAACATCAAACCAATGACAATTGAAGCAAACTAATTTTTATGACCCCAATATTTGAGAACGATAACTTCTAGCAATCGTCCATACCAAACCATCCCAAATGTTATCAGAAGATCTACCTTTCACCACAACACCAAAATCGCCAGGTTAACTTCCCAATATCTCAACACTTAAATCAGAATCGCTGACAATGCAAAGATGTATAAGTATCTACAGATCTTTCAGTATTATCATTATAAGCTTTAGCCGATTGTCGCCTAACTCATCTGTGAGGACCTAATGTACATTAACACAACATATTCTAAAGTTAATTATGCCATAAGAATAAATCTATGATGCTAGATTCATTGAACTTGTAAAGGTTAGACTTACATGATCTTTAAACCATTGCACAAATTCTCCATTTTCAAATTTTGCAAATCCCTCGTCCGATATACTCGAATTTGTTTCATGTACTTCAAAGATCATATCGATCGCAAGACAATGCTTATATACTCAATGTGTTTGTAAAGAAACTTGACACAATTACACCGTATATATATAGTTATGACTACTTACTACTTACACCGTATATATACAGCTTATATATCCATAAGTTTGTAATTTTTCAAATGGGATTCTTTTTATGGTATGGAAGGAATATATAACAAGAATAACAATGTCTGCTCAATAAATGCGCATTCACGCAGATGAACAAAGAACCGATGTAAACAAACTTGATCTTGCAAAGATCTAAAAGACCCTTACCCAAAATTGTGTAATGCCTCGCATAAAATATACTCTACCTTTTAACCATTTACTTATAGTCATGTAGACCATTGCAAATAAAAAATTATAATATCCGTGCATGTTTATAACAGCTTAGAACACAGAGATTGTTTGATAATGTATCCTCAAGTCTTCAGATAAGTTCTAACGCATGTTCAGTACCCACGCGGTGCTATGTATGTAGTTTATGTGGCGTCCGAACGGACGATGCATGTTTTGGGCTCTTTTTCGCTTTTTTGCCAAAGTGTTCATGAAGTTTTGCAAACCGGGCGATAACTCTGGCCTTCAGATGTCGTAATAGAGTCCCGTAAGTTTTAACGCGTTGTTCAATACCCACGCGGTGCTATGTGTGTGTTTGCGTGGCGTCCGGATTTAACGATGCGGGTTTTGGGCTCTTTTTTTCGCTTTTTTGCCTAAGTTGTTTGGCGAAGTTTTGCAACCGGGCGAGAACTCGGGCCTCAGATGTTGAATCGAGTCCCGTAAATTTAACGCATGTCTAATACCCACGCGGTGCTATGTGTGTAGTTTATATGGCGTCCGGACGGACGATGCGGGTTTTGGGATCTTTTTCGCTTTTTTTGCCTGTTGTTGGCGAAGTTTTGCAAACCAGGCGATAACTCGCCTCCAGATGTCGTCAATCGAGTCCCGTAAGTTCTAACGCTGTTCAATACCCACGCGGTATATATGTGTGTGTTTGCATGACGTCCTACCGACGACGCGGGTTTTGGGCTCTTTTTCATTTTTTGCCTGTTTGTTGGCGAAGTTTTGCAACCGGGCGATAACTCTGGCTCGTGATGTCGAATCGAGTCCCGTAAGTTCTAACGCGTGTTATGTGTGTTCAATACCCACGCTGCGATGCTATGTATTTTTGCGGCATCCCGGACGACGATGTGTGTTTGGGCTCTTTTTTTCGATTTTTTTTTTTTGTTTTAAGTTTCATGAAGTTTAGCAACCGGGCGATAACTCTGGTTCTCCGATGTCGGAATCGAGTCCCGTAAGTTCTAACGCATGGTAATACCCACGCGCAGGTTATGTGTGTTTGCATGGCGCGTCCGAACCGACGACACGGTTTTGGGTTCTTTTTTTGCTTTTTTGCCTTAAGTTGTTGGCGAAGTTTTGCAACCGGGCGATAACTCTGGCCTCCAGATGCTGGAATCGAGTCCCAGAAGTTCTAACGCGTGTTCAATACCCACGCGGCATGCTATGTGTGTTTGCATGGCGTCCGAACGGACGATGCGGGTTTTGGGCTCTTTTTCTTTTTTTTGCTTGTTGTTGGCGAAGTTTTGTAAACCGGGTGATAACTCTGCCTTCGTGATGTCTAATCTAGTCCCGTAAGTTCTAACGTGTGTTCAATACCTGGACACGCGGGCATATGTGGTGTTTGCGCGTGGCGTCCGGATTTTTAACGACGCAAGTTTTGGGCTCTTTTTTCTTTTTTTGCCTGTTGTTGGGCGAAGTTTTGCAACCGGGCGATAACTCTGGCCTTCAGATGTCGTAATCGAGTCCCGTAAGTTCTAAACGTTGTCTAATACCCACGCGGTGCTATGTGTGTGTTTGCATGGCGTCCGGACGAACGATGCAAGTTTTGGGCTCTTTTTTGCTTTTTGCCAAGTGTTGTTCATGAAGTTTTGTAAACCGGGCGATAACTCTGGCCTCCAGATGTCGGAATCGAGTCCCGTAAGTTCTAACGCATGTTCAATACCCACGCGGCGGTGCTATGTGTGTGTTTATGGCGTCCGGACGGACGATGCGCGGTTTTGGGCTCTTTTTCGCTTTTTGCCCAAGTTGTTGGCGAAGTTTTGTAAACCGGGCGATAACTCTGGCTCCAGATGTCGTAATCGAGTCCCGTAAGTTCTAACGCATGTTCAATACCCACGCGCAAGTATGTGTGTGTGTTCATGTGGCGTCCGGACGACGATGCGGATTTTGGGGATTTTTTTCGCTAAATTTTTTGCCTAAGTTGTCATGAAGTTTTGCAAACCGGGCGATAACTGGCCTCCAGATGTCTAATCGAGTCCCGTAAGTTCTAACGTGTGTCTCAATACCCACGCTCGGTGCTATGTGTGTGTTTGCGTGGTGTCCGGACGGACGACGCGGTTTTGGGCTCTTTTTTCGCTTTTTTTGCCTAAGTTGTCATGAAGTTTTGCAACCGGGCGATAACTCTGGCCTCCAGATGTCGTAATCGAGTCCCGTAAGTTCTAACGCTGTCTAATACCCACGCACGGGTGCTATGTGTGTGTTTGCGTGGCGTCCTGGACGGACGATGCGGGTTTTGGGCTCTTTTTCGCTTTTTTTTTTCGCTTTAAGTTGGCGAAGTTTTGCAACCGGGCGATAACTCTGCCTCCGTATGTCGAATCGAGTCCCGTAAGTTCTAACGTGTGTTCAATACCCACGCGGTGCTATGTGTGTGTTTTTATGGCGTCCGGACGGACGATGCGGGTTTTGGGCTCTTTTTTTCGCTTTTTTGCCCTAAGTTGTTCATGTAGTTTTGCAAACGGGCGATAACCCTGCTCTTCAGATGTCGTAATCGAGTCCCGTGAAGTTCTAACGCATGTTCAATACCCACGCGGTGCTATGTGTGTGTTTTGCATGGCGTCCCGACGACGACGACGCGGTTTTGGGCTCTTTTTTCGCTTTTTTTTTGCTCAAGTGTTGGCGAAGTTTTGTAAACCGGGCGATAACTCTGCTGCTTCAGATGTCGATGAATCGAGTCCCGTAAGTTCTAACGCATGTTCAATACCACACGCGGTGCTATGTGTGTAGTTTGCTATGGCGTCCGGACGGACGACGACGCGGGTTTTGGGCTTTTTTCGCTTTTTTGTTTTAAGTCGTGTTGGCATGAAGTTTTGCAACCGGGCGATAACTCTGGCCTCCAGATGTCGAATCGAGTCCCGTAAGTTCTAACGCTGTGTTCAATACCCACGCCGTGCTATGTGTGTGTTTGCATGGCGTCCGGACGGACGACGCGGGTTTTGGGCTCTTTTTTCGCTTTTTTGCCTTAAGTGTGGCGAAGTTTTGCAAACCGGGCGATAACTCTGCCTCTCAGATGTCGTAATCGAGTCCCGTAAGTTCTAACGCTGTGTTCAATACCCACGCTGTGCTATGTGTGTGTGTTTTGCATGGCGTCTGGACGGACGATACGGGTTTTGGGCTCTTTTTTTTTTTTTTGCCTTAAGTCATGAAGTTTTGCAAACCGGGCGATAACTCTGGCTCCGTGATGTTCGAATCGAGTCCCGTAAGTTCTAACGCGTGTCTAATACCCACGCTGTGCATCGTGTTATGTGTGTTAGTGCTATGGCGTCCGGACGGACGACACGGGTTTTGGGCTCTTTTTCGCTTTTTGCCCAAGTTGTCGGGCGAAGTTTTGCAAACCGGGCGATAACTCTGGTTCTCCGATGTCGTAATCGAGTCCCGTAAGTTCTAACGTGTGTTCAATACCCCACGCCGTGCTATGTGTGTGTTCGCATGGCATCCCGGACGACGATGCGGGTTTTGGGCTCTTTTTCGCTTTTTTGCCCGTTGTTGGGCGAAGTTTTGTAAACCGGGCGATAACTCTGGCCTTCAGATGTCGAATCGAGTCCCGTAAGTTCTAAACGTTGTTCAATACCCACGCGGTGCTATGTGGTGTTTGCGTGATATCCCGATCGACGACGATACGGTTTTGGGCTCTTTTTTTTTTTTGCGATAACTTTTTGTTGTTGAAGTTTTGTAAACCGGGCGATAACTCTGCCTCCGTGATATCTGAATCAAGTCCCGTAAGTTCTAACGCATGTTCAATACCCACGCGGTGCTATGTGTGTGTTTTATGGCGTCCTGACGACGATGCGTGTTTTGGGCTTTTTTCGCTTTTTGCCCAAGTTGTTGGGCGAAGTTTTGTAAACCGGGCGATAACTCTGGCCTCGTGATGTCGAATCGAGTCCCGAAGTTCTAACGCTGTTCAATACCTACGCTGGTGCTATGTGTGTGTTTGCGTGGCGTCCGGACGACGACGATGCGCGTGTTTTGGGCTCTTTTTTCGATTTTTTTGCCTGTTGTCACGAAGTTTTGGTAAACCGGGCGATAACCTTGGCCTTCAGATGTCGTAATCGAGTCCCGTAAGTTCTAACGTGTGTTCAATACCCACGCGGTGCTATGTGTGTGTTTACGCGTGGCCGGACGATCCGTTTTGGGACGACGCGGGTTTTGGGCTCTTTTTCGCTTTTTTGCACGCAAAGCATTGGCGTAGTTTTGCAAACCCGGGCGATAACTCTTTCTCTTTTTGTGATGTCGATAATCGAGTCCCGTAAGTTCTAACGCTGTGTTCAATACCCACGCGTGCTATGTATGTGTGTAGCATGTGGCGTCCGGACGGACGATGCGGTTTTGGGCTCTTTTTCGCTTTTTGCCCAAGTTGTTGGCGAAGTTTTGCAAACCGGCGATAACTGGCCTCTCAGATGTCGTAATCGAGTCCCGTAAGTTCTAACGTTGTTCAATACCCACGCTGGTGCTATGTGTGTGTGTTTTCATGTGGCATCCGGACGGACGATGCGGTTTTGGGCTCTTTTTTCGCTTTTTTTGCCTAAGTGTTGGCGTAGTTTTGCAAACCGGGCGATAACCTGGCCTCTCGATGTCGAATCGAGTCCCGTAAGTTCTAACATGTTCAATACCCACGCGGTGCTATGTGTGTGTTTTGTGGCGTCCCGGACGACGATGCGGGTTTTGGGCTCTTTTTCAGCTTTTTGCCTAAGTGTTGGGCGTAGTTTTGCAAACCGGGCGATAACTCTGCCTCCAGATGTCGAATCGAGTCCCGTAAGTTCTAACGCTGTTCAATACCCACGCGGTGCTATGTGTGTGTGCATGTGGTGTCCGGACGAACGACGACGCGTGTTTTGGGCGATGTTTTTTTAGCTTTTTGCCCAAGTGTCGGGCGTAGTTTTGCAAACCGGGCGATAACTCTGGCTCTCAGATGTCGTAATCGAGTCCCGTAAGTTCTAACACGTGTTCTAATACCCACGCCCACGTATATGTGTGTGTTTGTATGGCATCCGGACCGACGATGCGGGTTTTGGGCTCTTTTTCGCTTTTTTGCCCAAGTTGTCATGTAGTTTTGCAACCGGGCGATAACTCGGCCTCCGTGATGTCGAATCGAGTCCCGTAAGTTCTAACGCTGTGTTCAATACCCACGCGGGTGCTATGTGTGTGTTTCATGGCGTCCCGGACGGACGACGCGGTTTTGGGCTCTTTTTCGATTTTTTTTTGCCTAAGTTGTGGCGAAGTTTTGTAAACCGGCGATAACTCGGGCTCTCCAGATGTCGTAATCGAGTCCCGTAAGTTCTAACGCGCGGTTCAATACACACGCGTGCTATGTGTGTGTTGCATGGCGTCCGGACGGACGATGCGGGTTTTGGGCTCTTTTTTCGCTTTTTTTGCCCAAGTTGTTGGCGAAGTTTTGCAAACCGGGCGATAACTCTGCCTTCAGATGTCGTAATCGAGTCCCGTAAGTTCTAACGCGTGTTCAATACCCACGCAGGTGCTATGTGTGTGTTCATGGCGTCCCGGACGACGACGCGCGTTTTGGGCTCTTTTTTCGCTTTTTGCCCAAGTTGTCATGTAGTTTTGTAAACCGGGCGATAACTCTGGCCTCGTGATGTCGTGAATCGAGTCCCGTAAGTTCTAACGCGTTGTTCAATACCTACGCCGGTGCTATGTGTGTAGTTTGCATGGCATCCGGACGGACGATGCGGTTTTGGGCTCTCTTTTCGCTTTTTTTGCCCAAGTTGTTGGCGTAGTTTTGCAACCGGGCGATAACTCTTGCCTTCAGATGTCGTAATCGAGTCCCGTAAGTTCTAACGCTGTGTCTAATACCCACGCAGTGCTATGTGTGTGTTTTCATGTGGCGTCCGGACCGACGATGCGGTTTTGGGCTCTTTTTCGCTTTTTTGCCTTAAGTGTTGGCGCGAAGTTTTGCAACCGGGCGATAACTCCTGCCTCTCAGATGTCGGAATCGAGTCCCGTAAGTTCTAACGCGTGTTCAATACCCACGCACGCTGTGCTGTGTGTTTTTGCGCGCATGGCATCCCGGACGGACGATGCGGGTTTTGGGCTCTTTTTTCGCTTTTTTTTTGCCCAAGTTGTTGGCGAAGTTTTGCAACCGGGCGATAACTCTGCCTCGTGATGTCGTAATCGAGTCCCGTAAGTTCTAACGCGTGTTCAATACCTACGCTGCGTGCTATGTGTGTGTTTGCATGGCGTCCGACGACGACGATGCGGTTTTGGGCTCTTTTTTCGCTTTTTTGCCTGTGTCGGGCGAAGTTTTGTAAACCGGGCGATAACTCTGGCCTCCGTATGTCGTAATCGAGTCCCGTAAGTTCTAACGCGTGTTCAATACCTACGCGGTGCTATGTGTGTGTGTTTGATTTGGGTATCCGGACGGACGACGCGGGTTTTGGGCTCTTTTTCGCGTTTTTTTTGCCTTGTTGCGGATGAAGTTTTGCAACCGGGCGATAACTCTGGCCTCCGTGATGTCGTAATCGAGTCCCGTAAGTTCTAACGCGTGTTCAATACCCACGCGGTGCTATGTGTGTGTGTTTATGGCGTCCGGGACGACGACGCGGGTTGGGGGCTCTTTTTCGCTTTTTGCCCAAGTGTGTCATGGCGTAGTTTTGCAACCGGGCGATAACTCTGGCCTCCTCAGATGTCGTAATCGAGTCCCGTAAGTTCTAACGTGTGTTCAATACCCACGCTGCGTGCTATGTGTGTGTTTGCATGGCGTCCCGGACGGACGACGCGGGTTTTGGCTCTTTTTTTCGCTTTTTTGCCTAAGTTGTCGGGCGTAGTTTTGCAAACCGGGCGATAACTCTGGCCTCCAGATGTGTCGAATCGAGTCCCGTAAGTTCTAACGTTGTTCAATACCTACGCGCGTGCTATGTGTGTGTTTTCATGGCGTCCGGACGACGATGCGGGTTTTGGGGCTCTTTTTTCGCTTTTTGCCTAAGTGTCGGCGTAGTTTTGCAACCGGGCGATAACTCTGGCCTCCGTGATGTCGAATCGAGTCCCGTAAGTTCTAACGCATGTTCAATACCTACGCGGTGCTATGTGTGTTTGCGCATGCGTGGCAGTCCGGACGACGATGCGGGTTTTGGGCTCTTTTTTCGATTTTTTGCCCAAGTTGTTCATGTAGTTTTGCAAACCGGGCGATAACTCTGGCCTTCAGATGTCGTAATCGAGTCCCGTAAGTTCTAACGCTGTGTTCAATACCCACGCGGTGCTATGTGTGTGTTTGCGCATGGCATCCGGACGGACGACACGGGTTTTGGGCTTTTTTTTTTTTGCTTTTTGTCTAAAGTCGTGAAGTTTTAAACCGGGCGATAACTCTGGCTCTCAGATGTCGTAATCGAGTCCCGTAAGTTCTAACGCATGTTCAATACCTACGCGGTGGTATGTGTGTGTGTTTGCGTGGCATCCGGATCGACGATGCGGGTTTTGGGCTCTTTTTTCGCTTTTTTGCCCAAGTTGTTTTCATGAAGTTTTGTAAACCGGGCGATAACTCTGGCCTCCGTGATGTCGTAATCGAGTCCCGTAAGTTCTAACGCTGTTCAATACCTACGCGTATATGTGTGTGTGTTTGCATGGCATCCGGACGACGGACGATGCGGGTTTTGGCTCTTTTTTCGCTTTTTGCTTTGTGTCATGGCGAAGTTTTGCAAACCGGGCGATAACTCCTGGCCTCTCAGATGTCGAATCGAGTCCCGTAAGTTCTAACGCATGTTCAATACCTACCCACGCGGTGCATGTGTGTGTGGTTTTGGCATCCGGACGACGACGGGTTTTGGCTCTTTTTTTTTCGTTTTTTGCCCAAGTTGTCATGTAGTTTTGCAAACCGGGCGATAACTCTGGCCTCAGATGTCGTAATCGAGTCCCGTAAGTTCTAACGCGATGTTCAATACCCACGCGCGGTGCTATATGTGTGTTTTTGCATGGCATCCGGACGGACGACGATGCGGGTTTTGGGCTCTTTTTTCGCTTTTTTTGCCTAAGTTGTCATGCGAAGTTTTGTAAACCGGGCGATAACTCTGGCTCTTCAGATGTTTAATCGAGTCCCGTAAGTTCTAACGCTGTGTTCAATACCTACGCGGCATGCTATGTGTGTGTTTGCGTGGCGTCCCGACGGACGATGCGGTTTTGGGCTCTTTTTTCTTTTTTTGCCTAAGTGTTGCGAAGTTTTGCAAACCGGGCGATAACTCTGCCTCCAGATGTCGTAATCGAGTCCCGTAAGTTCTAACGCTGTGTTCAATACCCACGCGGTGCTATGTGTGTTTGCATGGGCGTCCGGACGGACGACGCGGTTTTGGGCTCTTTTTCGCTTTTTTTGCCCAAGTTGTCGCGAAGTTTTGCAAACCGGGCGATAACTCTGGCCTCCGTGATGTCGTAATCGAGTCCCGTAAGTTCTAACGTGTTCAATACCCACGCGGTGCTATGTGTGTGTTTTCATGCGGCATCCGGACGGACGATGCGGTTTTGGGCTCTCTTTTTTCGCTTTTTGCCCAAGTTGTCGGGCGTAGTTTTGTAACCGGGCGATAACTCGGCCTTCAGATGTCGTAATCGAGTCCCGTAAGTTCTAACGCTGCGGTTCAATACCCACGCGCGGGTGCTATGTGTGTGTTTTCATGGCGTCCGGACGGACGATGCGGTTTTGGGCTCTTTTTCGCTTTTTTTTAAGTTGTTGTCATGAAGTTTTGTAAACCGGGCGATAACTCTGCCTCCGTGATGTCGAATCGAGTCCCGTAAGTTCTAACGTGTTCAATACCTACACGTGTTATGTGTGTGTGTTTGCATGGCGTCCGGACGGACGATGCGGTTTTGGGCTCTTTTTTCGCTTTTTTGCCTAAGTTGTTGGCGAAGTTTTGCAAACCGGGCGATAACTCTGGATCTCCGATGTCGAATCGAGTCCCGTAAGTTCTAACGCGTGTTCAATACCTACGCGGTGCATATGTGTTTTGCATGGCGTCCGGACGGACGACGACACGGGTTTTGGGCTTTTTTTCGCTTTTTGCCTAAGTTGTTGACGAAGTTTTGCAACCGGGCGATAACTCTGCTCTTCAGATGTCTGAATCGAGTCCCGTAAGTTCTAACGCGTGTTCAATACCTACACGCGGTGCTATGTGTGTTTTGCGTATGTCCGGCGCATCCGGACGACGATGCGGTTTTGGGCTCTTTTTCGCTTTTTTGCTTAAGTGTGTCATGAAGTTTTGCAACCGGGCGATAACTCTGGCCTTCGTGATGTCGTAATCGAGTCCCGTAAGTTCTAACGCATGTCTAATACCTACGCGGTGCTATGTGTGTGTTTGCGTGGCGTCCGGACGGCGATACGGGTTTTGGGCTCTTTTTCGCTTTTTTTGCCTAAGTTGTTGGCGAAGTTTTGCAAACCCGGCGATAACTCTGGCCTCTCGATGTCGAATCGAGTCCCGTAAGTTCTAACGCTGTGTTCAATACCCACGCGGTGTGCATGTGTGTGTGTTTGCATGGCGTCCGGACGGACGATGCGTGTTTTGGGCTCTTTTTCGCTTTTTTTGCCTAAGTTGTTGGCGAAGTTTTGTAAACCGGGCGATAACTCTGGCTCCTCTCGAGATGTCGTAATCGAGTCCCGTAAGTTCTAACGCTGCTGTCTAATACCCACGCTAAGTGCTATGTGTGTGTTCATATGGCGTCCGGACGGACGATGCGGGTTTTGGGCTCTTTTTCGCTTTTTTGCCTAAGTTGTTGGCGAAGTTTTGTAAACCGGGCGATAACTCTGGCTTCGTGATGTCGGAATCGAGTCCCGTAAGTTCTAACGCGTGTGTCTAATAGCTACGCTGTGCTATGTGTGTGTTTGCATGGCGTCCGGACGGACGATGCGGGTTTTGGGCTCTTTTTCGGTTTTTTGCCTAAGTTGTCGGCGTAGTTTTGTAAACCGGGCGATAACTCTGGCCTTCAGATGTCTAATCGAGTCCCGTAAGTTCTAACGCTTGTTCAATACCCACGCGGTGCTATGTGTGTGTTCATGGCGTCCGGACGGACGATGCGGGTTTTGGGCTCTTTTTCGCTTTTTTGCCCAAGTTGTGGCGAAGTTTTGTAAACCGGGCGATAACTCTTGGCTCAGATGTCGTAATCGAGTCCCGTAAGTTCTAACGCTGCGGTTCAATACCCACGCGGTGCTATGTGTGTGTTTTGCATGGCGTCCGGACGGACGATGCGCGGGTTTTGGGCTCTTTTTTCGCTTTTTGCCTAAGTTGTTGTCATGAAGTTTTGCAAACCGGGCGATAACTCCTGGCCTCAGATGTCGTAATCGAGTCCCGTAAGTTCTAACGCGTGTTCAATACCCACGCTATGCATATGTGTGTTTCGCGTGGCGTCCGGACGACGATGCGGTTTTTGGCTCTTTTTTCGCTTTTTGCCTAAGTTGTTGGCATGAAGTTTTGTAAACCGGGCGATAACTCCTGGGCTTCAGATGTCGAATCGAGTCCCGTAAGTTCTAACGCGTGTTCAATACCCACGCAAGTGCTATGTGTGTGTTTGCGCATGTCCGGACGACGACGACGCGGGTTTTGGGCTCTTTTTTTCGCTTTTTGCCCAAGTTGTCGGGCGTAGTTTGCAAACCGGGCGATAACTCTGGCCTCGTCAGATGTCGTAATCGAGTCCCGTAAGTTCTAACGCATGTTCAATACCCACGCGGTGCTATGTGTGTGTTTGCATGGCGTCCTGACGGACGATGCGGTTTTGGGCTCTTTTTTTCGCTTTTTGCCTAAGTTGTTTCGAAGTTTTGCAACCGGGCGATAACTTGGCTCTCGTCAGATGTCTTAATCGAGTCCCGTAAGTTCTAACGCTGTGTTCAATACCCACGCGGTGCTATGTGTGTGTTTATGGCGTCCGGACGGACGACGCGCGGTTTTGGGCTCTTTTTCGCTTTTTTGCCCAAGTTGTTGGCGAAGTTTTGCAAACCGGGCGATAACTGGCTCTCCGATGTCGAATCGAGTCCCGTAAGTTCTAACGCTGTTCAATACCCACGCGGTGCTATGTGTGTGTTTTGTATGTCCCGGACGACGACGCGCGGTTTTGGGCTCTTTTTTCGTTTTTTGCCTGTAAGTTGTCATGAAGTTTTGTAAACCGGGCGATAACTCTGCCTCCGATGTCGTAATCGAGTCCCGTAAGTTCTAACGCTGTGTTCAATACCCACACGGTGCTATGTGTGTGTTTGCATGCGCGTCCGGACGACGACGATGCGGGTTTTGGGCTCTTTTTTCGCTTTTTGCCGTTGTTGTCGGCGAAGTTTTGTAAACCGGGCGATAACTCTGGCCTCAGATGTCGAATCGAGTCCCGTAAGTTCTAACGCGGTGTTCAATACCCACGCGCGTGCTATGTGTGTGTTTGCATGGCGTCCGGACCGACGACGCGGTTTTGGGCTCTTTTTTTTTTTTTTTTTGCTCAAGTTGTCGGGCGTAGTTTTGCAACCGGGCGATAACTCTGGCCTTCTCGATGTCG
The DNA here is from genome assembly GCA_020205605.1 of Panax ginseng. NCBI lineage: Eukaryota > Viridiplantae > Streptophyta > Magnoliopsida > Apiales > Araliaceae > Panax > Panax ginseng. Next base: position 70,471,422 of record CM035149.1, read on the forward strand.
TAATCGAGTCCCGTAAGTTCTAACGCGTGTTCAATACCCACGCGGTGCTATGTGTGTGTTTGCGATGGCGTCCGGACGGACGATGCGGGTTTTGGGCTCTTTTTTCGCTTTTTTGCCTAAGTTGTCATGAAGTTTTGCAACCGGGCGATAACTCTGGCCTCAGATGTCGAATCGAGTCCCGTAAGTTCTAACGCTGTGTTCAATACCCACGCATGCTATGTGTGTTTGCGCATATGTCCCGGACGACGATGCGGTTTTGGGCTCTTTTTCGCTTTTTGCCTAAGTGTTGTCGGCGGCGTAGTTTTGCAAACCGGGCGATAACTGGCCTCCGTGATGTCGTAATCGAGTCCCGTAAGTTCTAACACGTTGTTCAATACCTACACGGTGCATATGTGTGTGTTTAACGGTCCGCCCGATCGACGACGGCGGGTTTTGGGCTCTTTTTTCGCTTTTTTGCTTAAGTTGTCATGTAGTTTTGCAAACCGGGCGATAACTCTGGCCTTCCAGATGTCTGGAATCGAGTCCCGTAAGTTCTAACACGTGTTCAATACCCACGCGGTGCTATGTGTGTGTTTGGCGTGGCGTCCGGACGGACGATGCGGGTTTTGGGCTCTTTTTTTTTTTTTGCAAGTGTTGGCGTAGTTTTGTAAACCGGGCGATAACTCTGGCCTTCAGATGTCGAATCGAGTCCCGTAAGTTCTAACGCATGTTCAATACCCACACGTGCTATGTGTGTGTTTGCGTGGCGTCCGGACGACGACGCACGGGTTTTGGGCTCTTTTTTCTTTTTTTGCCAAGTGTTGTCGTAGTTTTGCAACCGGGCGATAACTTGGCCTCCGATGTCGAATCGAGTCCCGTAAGTTCTAACGCATGTTCAATACCTACCACGGTGTATGTGTGTGTGTTTGCGTGGCGTCCGACCGACGACGATGCGGTTTTGGGCTTTTTTCGCTTTTTTTTTGCCCAAGTTGTGGCGAAGTTTTGTAAACCGGGCGATAACTCCTGGCCTTCAGATGTCGTAATCGAGTCCCGTAAGTTCTAACGCTGTTCAATACCTACGCACGCGGTGCTATGTGTGTTTTATGGCGTCCCGACGTCGGACGACGATGCGGTTTTGGGCTCTTTTTCGCTTTTTTTGCCCAAGTTGTCGGCGTAGTTTTGTAAACCGGGATATAACTCTGGCCTCCAGATGTCTAATCGAGTCCCGTAAGTTCTAACGCTGTTCAATACCCACGCGGCTACATGTGTGTTTGCATGGCGTCCGGACGGACGATGGCGCGGTTTTGGGCTTTTTTCGCTTTTTGCCCAAGTTGTCGGCGAAGTTTTGTAAACCGGCGATAACTCCTGGCCTCCGTGATGTCGTAATCGAGTCCCGTAAGTTCTAAACGCGTTGTCTAATACCCACGCTCGGGATGTGCTATGTAGTGTGTTCACGTATGGCGTCCGGACGGACGACGCGCGTTTTGGGCTCTTTTTTCGCTTTTTGCCTAAGTTGTTGGCGAAGTTTTTTAAACCGGGCGATAACTCTGGCTCGTGATGTCGTAATCGAGTCCCGTAAGTTCTAAACGCGGTTCAATACCCACGCGTGCTATGTGTGTGTTTTCGTATGGCATCCGGACGACGATGCGGGTTTTGGGCTCTTTTTCGCTTTTTGCCTAAGTTGTTGGCGAAGTTTTGTAAACCTGGCGATAACCTTGCCTCCAGATGTCGGAATCGAGTCCCGTAAGTTCTAACGCTGTTCAATACCCACGCGCGTGCATATGTGTGTTTATGGCGTCCGGACGGACGACGATGCGGGTTTTGGGCTCTTTTTTTCGCTTTTTTGCTCAAGTTGTTGGCGAAGTTTTGCAAACCGGGCGATAACTGGCCTCCAGATGTCGAATCGAGTCCCGTAAGTTCTAAACGCTGTTCAATACCCACGCGGCATATGTGTGTGTTTTGTGGCGTCCGGACGACGACGATGCGGGTTTTGGGGCTCTTTTTTTTTTTTTTTGCTAAGTTGTCGGGCGAAGTTTTGCAAACCGGGCGATAACTCTGGCCTCCAGATGTCGGAATCGAGTCCCGTAAGTTCTAACGCGTATGTTCAATACCCACACGGTGCTATGTGTGTGTTCATATGGCATCCGGACTGGACGACGCGCGGTTTTGGGCTCTTTTTCGCTTTTTTGCCTAAGTTGTTGGCGAAGTTTTGCAACCGGGCGATAACTCTGGCCTCAGATGTCGTAATCGAGTCCCGTGAAGTTCTAACGCTGTTCAATACCCACGCTACGCGGCTATGTGTGTGTTTTCATGGTGTCCGGACGGACGATGCGGGTTTTGGGCTCTTTTTCGCTTTTTTTTGCCTAAGTTGTTGGCGAAGTTTTGCAACCGGGCGATAACTCTGGCTCTCCGATGTCGTAATCGAGTCCCGTAAGTTCTAACGCTGTTCAATACCACACGCGGTATATGTGTGTGTTTGCATGGCGTCCGGATCGACGATGCGGGTTTTGGGCTCTTTTTCGCTTTTTTGCCTTAAGTGTCATGAAGTTTTGCAACCGGGCGATAACTCTGGCCTCCAGATGTCGTAATCGAGTCCCGTAAGTTCTAACGCTGTTCAATACCCACGCGCAGTGCTATGTGTGTGTGTTTGCATGGCGTCCGGACCGGACGATGCGGGTTTTGGGCTCTTTTTTCGCGTAGTTTTTTTTTTGCCTAAGTTGTCGGGCGAAGTTTTGCAAACCGGGCGATAACTCTGGTGCCTCCAGATGTCGTAATCGAGTCCCGTAAGTTCTAACGTGTGTTCAATACCCACGCGTGCTATATGGTGTTTTGCATGGCGTCCGGACGACGACGCGGGTTTTGGGCTCTTTTTTCGCTTTTTTGTTGTTGTTGGCGAAGTTTTGTAAACCGGGCGATAACTCTGGCCTTCAGATGTCGTAATCGAGTCCCGTAAGTTCTAACGCGTGTTCAATACCTACGCGGTGCTATGTGTGTGTTTTGCTTTATGGCGTCCATCCGGACGACGACACGGTTTTGGGCTCTTTTTTCGCTTTTTGCCTAAGTTGTCGGGCGTAGTTTTGTAAACCGGGCGATAACTCTGGGCTTTTTCAGATGTCGTCGAATCGAGTCCCGTAAGTTCTAACGCTGTTCAATACCTACGCGGCTATGTGTGTGTGTTTTCATGGCGTCCGGACGGACGACGCGGGTTTTGGGCTCTTTTTCGCTTTTTTGCCCAAGTTGTCATGGCGAAGTTTTGTAAACCGGGCGATAACTCTGGCCTCAGATGTCGTAATCGAGTCCCGTAAGTTCTAACGCGTGTTCAATACCCACGCGGTGCTATGTGTGTGTGTTTTTTATGGCGTCCGGACGACGATGCGGTTTTGGGCTCTTTTTTCGTTTTTTGCCCAAGTGTGGCGAAGTTTTGTAAACCGGGCGATAACTCTGGCTCTCAGATGTCGAATCGAGTCCCGTAAGTTCTAACGCATGTTCAATACCCACGCGTGCAGCATGTGTGTGTTTGCGTGGCGTCCGGACGGACGGACGATGCGGGTTTTGGGCTCTTTTTCGCTTTTTGCCTAAGTTGTTGGCGAAGTTTTTAAACCAGGCGATAACTCTGGCCTCCGTGATGTCGTAATCGAGTCCCGTAAGTTCTAACGCTGTTCAATACCCACGCGCGTGCTATGTGTGTTGTTTATGGCGCGTCCGACGGACGATGCGGGTTTTGGGCTCTTTTTCGCTTTTTTGCCTAAGTTGTCATGAAGTTTTGCAAACCGGGCGATAACTGCCTCTCAGATGTCGTAATCGAGTCCCGTAAGTTCTAACGCGTGTTCAATACTACGCGGTGCTATGTGTGTGTTTTGCGTGGCGTCCGGACGGACGATGCGGGTTTTGGGCTCTTTTTTTCGCTTTTTGCCTTGTTGTTGGCGAAGTTTTGCAAACCGGGCGATAACTCGGCTTCTCAGATGTCGTAATCGAGTCCCGTAAGTTCTAAACGTGGTTCAATACCCACACGTGCTATGTGTGTGTTTTCATGGCGTCCGGACGACGACGATGCGGTTTTGGGCTCTTTTTTCGCTTTTTTTTGCCCAAGTTGTTGGCGTAGTTTTGTAACCTGGCGATAACTCTGGCTCTCAGATGTCGGAATCGAGTCCCGTAAGTTCTAACGCTGCGGTTCAATACCCACGCGGTGCTATGTGTGTGTTTGCATGGCGTCCGGACGGACGACGCGGTTTTGGGCTCTTTTTCGCTTTTTTTTTGCCCAAGTTGTTGGCGTAGTTTTGCAACCGGGCGATAACTCTGCCTCTCAGATGTCGTAATCGAGTCCCGTAAGTTCTAACGCATGGTTCAATACCTACGCGGGTGCTATGTGGTGTGTTTATGGCGTCCGACGACGACGCGCGGTTTTGGGCTCTTTTCGCTTTTTTTGCCTAAGTTGTTGGCGAAGTTTTGTAAACCGGGCGATAACTCTGGCCTTTCAGATGTCGTGAATCGAGTCCCGTAAGTTCTAACGCTGTGTTCAATACCCACGCGCTGCTATGTGTGTGTTTGCATGGCATCCGGACGGACGATGCGGGTTTTGGGCTCTTTTTTGGCTTTTTGCCTAAGTTGTTGGCGAAGTTTTGCAAATCGGGCGATAACTCTGGCCAGATGTCAGATGTCGTAATCGAGTCCCGTAAGTTCTAACGCTGTGTCTAATACCTACGCGGTGCTATGTGTGTGTTTTCATGGCGTCCGGACGGACGATGCGGGTTTTGGGCTCTTTTTTTCGCTTTTTGCCCAAGTTTGGGGCGTAGTTTTGTAAACCGGGCGATAACTCTGGGCTCTCAGATGTCGAATCGAGTCCCGTAAGTTCTAACGCATGTTCAATACCCACGCGGTTATGCTATGTGTGTGTTATATGGCGTCCGGACGACGATGCGGGTTTTGGGCTCTTTTTCGCTTTTTTTCAAGTGTTGTTGGCGAAGTTTTGCAACCGGGCGATAACTCTGGCTCAGATGTTTAATCGAGTCCCGTAAGTTCTAACGCTGCGTGTTCAATACCCACGCGGTGCTATGTGTGTGTTCATGTGGCATCCGGACGACGGACGATGCGGTTTTGGGCTCTTTTTTCTTTTTTGCCTAAGTTGTTGGCGAAGTTTTGTAAACCGGGCGATAACTCTGCCTCGTGATGTCGTAATCGAGTCCCGTAAGTTCTAACGCTGTGTTCAATACCCACGCGGTGCTATGTGTGTGTTTTTGCGTGGCGTCCGGACGACGACGCGGGTTTGGGGCTCTTTTTCGCTTTTTTGCCCAAGTTGTGGCGAAGTTTTGTAAATCGGCGATAACTCTGGCCTCCAGATGTCGTAATCGAGTCCCGTAAGTTCTAACGCTGTTCAATACCCACGCTGCTATATGTGTGTTTGCGTGGCGTCCGGACGACGACGATGCGGGTTTTGGGCTCTTTTTCGCTTTTTTTGCTCAAGTGTTGTCGATGTAGTTTTGCAAACCGGGCGATAACTCTGCCTCCGATGTCGTAATCGAGTCCCGTAAGTTCTAACGCGTGTCTAATACCACGCGGCGGCTATGTGTGTGTTATGTGGTCCCGGACGGACGATGCGGGTTTTGGGCTCTTTTTTCGCTTTTTTTTTGCCCAAGTGTCGGGCGAAGTTTTGCAAACCGGGCGATAACTGCCTCTCAGATGTCGAATCGAGTCCCGTAAGTTCTAACGCTGTTCAATACCCACGCGCGTGCTATGTGTGTGTTTGGTGTCCGCGTCCGACGACGATGCGTTTTGGGCTCTTTTTTCGCTTTTTTGCTTTTAAGTTGTCATGAAGTTTTGCAAACTGGCGATAACTCTGGCCGTGATGTCGTAATCGAGTCCCGTAAGTTCTAACGCATGTTCAATACCCACGCGGTGCTATGTGTGTGTGTTTGCATGGCGTCCGGACGGACGATGCGTGTTTTGGGCTCTTTTTTCGCTTTTTTGCCTTGTTGTTGGCGAAGTTTTGCAAACCGGGCGATAACTCTGGCCTCAGATGTCGTAATCGAGTCCCGTAAGTTCTAACGCTGTGTTCAATACCCACGCTGGTGCTATATGTGTGTTTGCATGGCGTCCGGATCGACGATGCGGTTTTGGGCTCTTTTTTCGCTTTTTTTTGCCTGCAAGTTGATCGGGCGAAGTTTTGTAAACCGGGCGATAACTCTGGCTCGTGATGTCGTGAATCGAGTCCCGTAAGTTCTAACGCGCTTTTGTTCAATACCTACGCGATGTCGAATGTGTAAGTTTAATGTGGTGTCCGTCCCACGACGACGATGCGTTTTGGGCTCTTTTTTTCGATTTTTTTTGCCTTAAGCTTTTCATGTTAGAAGTTTTGCAAACCGGGCGATAACTCGGCTCCAGATGTCGTAATCGAGTCCCGTAAGTTCTAACACGTTGTTCAATACCCACGCGGTGCTATGTGTGTTGCGTGTGGCGTCCGGTCCGGACGACGACGATGCGGTTTTGGGCTCTTTTTTCGCTTTTTGCCTCAAGTTGTTGGCGTAGTTTTGTAAACCGGGCGATAACTCTGGCTCAGATGTCGTAATCGAGTCCCGTAAGTTCTAACGCGCGTGTCTCAATACCCACGCGGTGCATATGTGTGTGTGTGCGTGGTGTCCGGACGGACGATGCGATATCCGGTTTTGGGCTCTTTTTCGCTTTTTTTGCCTAAGTTGTCATGAAGTTTTGTAAACCGGGCGATAACTCTGGCCTCCAGATGTCGTAATCGAGTCCCGTAAGTTCTAAACGCTGTTCAATACCCACGCTGCAGTGCTATGTGTGTGTTCATATATCCGGATCGACGACGACGCGGTTTTGGGCTCTTTTTCGATTTTTTGCCGTTGTCACATGTAGTTTTGCAAACCGGCGATAACTCTGGCCTCTCAGATGTCGTAATCGAAGTCCCGTAAGTTCTAACGCTGTGTTCAATACCCACACGGGTGCTATGTGTGTTTGCATGGCGTCCGGATGATGATGCGGGTTTTGGGCTCTTTTTCGCTTTTTTGCCTAAGTTGTTGGGCGAAGTTTTGTAAACCGGGCGATAACTCTGCCTTCAGATGTCGTAATCGAGTCCCGTAAGTTCTAACGCGTGTTCAATACCCACGCGTGCTATGTGTGTGTTTTCATGGCGTCCGGACGACGATGCGGTTTTGGGCTCTTTTTTCGCTTTTTGCCCAAGTTGTTGTCGAAGTTTTGTAAACCGGGCGATAACTCGCCTCTCGATGTCGTAATCGAGTCCCGTAAGTTCTAACGCTGTGTTCAATACCCACGCGTGCTATGTGTGTGTTTTGCGTGGCGTCCGGACGACGATGCGGGTTTTGGGCTCTTTTTCGCTTTTTTGCCTAAGTGTGTTGGCGAAGTTTTGCAAAACCGGGCGATAACCTGGTCTCCGTGATGTCGTGAATCGAGTCCCGTAAGTTCTAACGCGTGTGTTCAATACCCACGCGGTGCTATGTGTGTTTTATGGCGTCCGGACGGACGATGCGGTGTTTTGGGCTCTTTTTTCGCTTTTTTGCCTAAGTGTTCATGAAGTTTTGTAAACCGGGCGATAACTCTGGCCTCCGATGTCGGAATCGAGTCCCGTAAGTTCTAACGCTGTTCAATACTACACGCGCGGCTATGTGTGTGTTTATCATGGCGTCCGGACGGACGATGCGGTTTTGGGCTCTTTTTTTCGCTTTTTGCCCAAGTTGTGGCGTAGTTTTGTAAACCGGGCGATAACTCTCGGCTCAGATGTTTTAATCGAGTCCCGTAAGTTCTAAACGTGTTCAATACCCACGCGGTGCTATGTGTGTGTTCATGTATGTCCCGACCGGACGATGCTTGGGTTTTGGGCTCTTTTTCGCTTTTTGCCCAAGTTGTTGTTGCGAAGTTTTGCAACCGGGCGATAACTCTGGCCTCAGATGTCGTGAATCGAGTCCCGTAAGTTCTAACGCATGTTCAATACCCACGCGGTGCTATGTGTGTGTTTGCGTGGCGTCCTGGACGGACGACGCGGGTTTTGGGCTCTTTTTCGCTTTTTGCAAAGCGTTGTCATGAAGTTTTGCAACCGGGCGATAACTCTGGCCTCAGATGTCGAATCGAGTCCCGTAAGTTCTAACGCTGTTCAATACCCCACGGTGCTATGTGTGTGTTTGCATGGCGTCCGGACGACGACGATGTGGTTTTGGGCTCTTTTTCGCTTTTTTGCCTAAGTTGTTGGCGAAGTTTTGCAAACCGGGCGATAACTCTGGCTCCGTGATGTCGTAATCGAGTCCCGTAAGTTCTAACGCTGTGTTCAATACCCACGCGCGGTGCTATGTGTGTGTTTGCGGCGTCCGACGACGACGCGGTTTTGGGCTCTTTTTTTTTTTTTTTAAGTTGTTTGGCGAAGTTTTGTAAACCGGGCGATAACTCGGCTCCGTGATGTCGAATCGAAGTCCCGTAAGTTCTAACGCGTGTTCAATACCTACGCAAATGCTATATGTGTGTGTTCATGTGGCGTCCGGACGGACGACGCGGTTTTGGGCTCTTTTTCGCTTTTTGCCTGTTGTCATGAAGTTTTGCAACCGGGCGATAACTCGCCTTCGATGTCGAATCGAGTCCCGTAAGTTCTAACGCTGTGTTCAATACCCACGCGATATATGTGTGTGTTTGCGTGGCGTCCGGACGGACGATGCGGGTTTTGGGCTCTTTTTTTTTCGATTTTTTTTTGCCTTTCGTAATTGGTCATGAAGTTTTGCAAACCGGGCGATAACTCTGGCCTCGAGATGTCTAATCGAGTCCCGTAAGTTCTAACGCATGTCTAATACCCACGCGGTGCTATGTGTGTGTTTCGCGCGTGGCGTCCGGACACGACGATGCGGTTTTGGGCTTTTTTTTCGCTTTTTTTGCCCAAGTTGTCAGAAGTTTTGTAAACCGGCGATAACTCTGGCTTCAGATGTCGTAATCGAGTCCCGTAAGTTCTAACGTTGTTCAATACCCACGCGCGGTATGTGTGTGTGTGTGTTATGGTGGTCCGGACGACGATGCGGTTTTGGGCTCTTTTTTTCGCTTTTTTTGCCCAAGTTGTCGGGCGTAGTTTTGCAACCGGGCGATAACTCTGGCCTTCAGATGTCGAATCGAGTCCCGTAAGTTCTAACGCGTGTTCAATACCCACGGTGCTATGTGTGTAGTTCATGCATGGTCCGGACGACCGACGATGCGGGTTTTGGGCTCTTTTTCGCTTTTTTTGCCTAAGTTGTTGGCGAAGTTTTGTAAACCGGGCGATAACTCTCGCCTCAGATGTCGGAATCGAGTCCCGTAAGTTCTAACGCGGTGTTCAATACCCACGCGGTGCTATGTGTGTGTTTGTATGGCATCCGGACGGACGATGATGGTTTTGGGCTCTTTTTCGCTTTTTTGCCTAAGTTGTCGGGCGAAGTTTTGCAACCGGGCGATAACTCTGGCCTCCGTGATGTCGGAATCGAGTCCCGTAAGTTCTAACGCGTGTTCAATACCCACGCAAAGGTTATGTGTGTGTGTGTTTTCGCATGGCGTCCGGACGACGATGCGGTTTTGGGCTTTTTTTCGCTTTTTGCCCAAGTTGTCGGGCGAAGTTTTGTAAACGGGCGATAACTCTGGCTCCGATGTCGAATCGAGTCCCGTAAGTTCTAACGCGTTGTTCAATACCTACGCGTGCTAAGTGTGTGTGTTTGCACGGGCGTCCGGAATCTGACGATGCGGGTTTTGGGCTCTTTTTCGCTTTTTGCCCTAAGTGTTGGCGAAGTTTTGCAACCGGGCGATAACTCTGGCCTCCAGATGTCGAATCGAGTCCCGTAAGTTCTAACGCTGTTCAATACCTACGCGGTGCGTTATATGTGTGTGTTTGCATGGCGTCCTGGACGACGATGCGGTTTTGGGCTCTTTTTTCGCTTTTTTGCCTTAAGTGTTGGCGTAGTTTTGCAACCTGGCGATAACTCTGGCCTCCGTGATGTCGTAATCGAGTCCCGTAAGTTCTAACGCGTGTTCAATACCCACGCGGTGTTATGTGTGTGTTTCGCGTGGCGTCCGGACCGGACGACGCGGTTTTGGGGCTTTTTTCGCTTTTTTTGCCTTGTGTGTTGGCGTAGTTTTGCAACCGGGCGATAACTCTGGCCTCAGATGTCGTAATCGAGTCCCGTAAGTTCTAAACACGTGTGTTCAATACCCACGCGGTGCTATGTGTGTGTTTATGCGGCGTCCCGACGACGATGCGGGTTTTGGGCTCTTTTTTCGCTTTTTGCCTAAGTTGTCATGAAGTTTTGTAAACCGGGCGATAACTCTGGCCTCCGATGTCGAATCGAGTCCCGTAAGTTCTAACGCGGTTCAATACCCACGCGGTGCTATGTGTGTGTTTGTGTGGCGTCCGGACGGACGATGCGCGGTTTTGGGCTCTTTTTTCGCTTTTTTGCCCAAGTTGTTGGCGAAGTTTTGCAAACCGGGCGATAACTCTGGTCTTCAGATGTCGTAATCGAGTCCCGTAAGTTCTAACGCATGTTCAATACCCACGCGGTGCTATGTGTGTGTTTATGGTATGCGTCCGGACGGACGATGCGGTTTTTGGCTCTTTTTCGCTTTTTTGCCTTAAGTTGTTGTCGGCGTAGTTTTGCAACCGGGCGATAACTCTGGCCTTCAGATGTCGTAATCGAGTCCCGTAAGTTCTAACGCTGTTCAATACCCACGCGGCATATGTGTGTGTTTATGGCGTCCGGACGGACGACGATGGGTTTTGGGCTCTTTTTTCGCTTTTTGCCCAAGTTGTTGGCGAAGTTTTGTAAACCGGGCGATAACTCTGGCCTCCAGATGTCGAATCGAGTCCCGTAAGTTCTAACGCGTGTTCAATACCCACGCAGCGGCTATGTGTGTGTTTGCATGGCGTCCGGACGGACGATGCGGTTTTGGGCTCTTTTTCGCTTTTTTTTGCTTGTTGTCATCGGGCGAAGTTTTGTAAACCGGGCGATAACTCCTGCCTTCAGATGTCGGAATCGAGTCCCGTAAGTTCTAACGCTGTTCAATACCCACACGCTATGTGTGTGTGTTTATGGCGTCCCGGACGACGATGCGGTTTTGGGCTTTTTTCGCTTTTTTGCCCAAGTTGTGGCGAAGTTTTGCAACCGGGCGATAACTCTGCCTTTCAGATGTCGTAATCGAGTCCCGTAAGTTCTAACGCGCGTGTTCAATACCCACGCTGGTGCTATGTGTGTTTTCATGGCGTCCCGGATCGACGACACGGGTTTTGGGCTCTTTTTCGCTTTTTTGCCTAAGTGTTGGCGAAGTTTTGCAAACCGGGCGATAACTCGCCTCTCCGATGTCGTAATCGAGTCCCGTAAGTTCTAACGCGGTTCAATACCCACGCGGTGCTATGTGTGTGTTTGCATGCGGCGTCCGGACTGGACGACACGCTGTTTTGGGCTCTTTTTTTTCGCTTTTTTGCCAAGTTGCAACCGGCGTAGTTTTGCAAACCGGGCGATAACTCCCTGGCCTCCGAGATGTCCTAATCGAAGTCCCGTAAGTTCTAACGCTGCGGTTCAATACCTACACGGCTTTTTTGCTATGTTGTGTGTGTTTGCGATGATATCCGGACGACGACGACGCGGTTTTGGGCTCGTTTTTTAAATTTTTTGCTTGTTGTCATGAAGTTTTGTAAACCGGCGATAACTCTAGTTTTCAGATGTCGTAATCGAGTCCCGTAAGTTCTAACGCGTGTTCAATACCGACGCGATGTGCATATGTGTAGTGTTAACGTGTGGCGTCCTGGACGGACGACGCGGTTTTGGGCTTTTTTCGCTTTTTTGCCCAAGTGTGGCGAAGTTTTGCAACCGGGCGATAACTCTGGCCTTCAGATGTCGTAATCGAGTCCCGTAAGTTCTAACGCGTGTTCAATACCCACGCTGTGCTATGTGTGTGTTCATGGGCGTCCGGACGGACGACGCGGTTTTGGGCTCTTTTTTTTCGCTTTTTGCCTAAGTTGTTGGCGAAGTTTTGTAACCGGGCGATAACTCTGGCCTCCAGATGTTGAATCAAGTCCCGTAAGTTCTAACGCATGTTCAATACACACGCGGTGCTATGTGTGTTTGCGTGGCGTCCGGACGGACGATATGGTTTTGGGCTTTTTTTTCGCTTTTTTGCAAAAGTTGTCATGCGTAGTTTTGTAAACCGGGCGATAACTCTGGCTTCAGATGTCGTAATCGAGTCCCGTAAGTTCTAACGCTGTTCAATACCCACGCGCGGCATATGTGTGTGTTTGCATGGCGTCCGGACGTGACGATGCGGTGTTTTGGGCTCTTTTTTCGCTTTTTTGCTTGTTGTTGGCGAAGTTTTACAAACCGGGCGATAACTCGGCCTTCAGATGTCGTAATCGAGTCCCGTAAGTTCTAACGCTGCGGTTCAATACCCACGCTGGTATATGTGTGTTTACATGGCGTCCGGACGGACGACGCGGGTTTTGGGCTCTTTTTTCGCTTTTTTGCCTGTTGTCATGTAGTTTTGCAAACCGGGCGATAACTCTGCCTCCGATGTTTAATCGAGTCCCGTAAGTTCTAACGCTGTGTTCAATACCCACGCGGTGCTATGTGTGTGTTTCATGTGGTGTCCGGACGACGATGCGTGGTTTTGGGCTCTTTTTTCGCTTTTTTGCCCAAGTTGTTCATGAAGTTTTGCAAACCGGGCGATAACTCTGGCCTCTCAGATGTCGTAATCGAGTCCCGTAAGTTCTAACGCTGTTCAATACCCACGGTGCTATGTGTGTGTTTTGCGTGGCATCCGGACGGACGACGATGTGGGTTTTGGGCTCTTTTTTCGCTTTTTTGCCCAAGTTGTCGACGTAGTTTTGCAAACCGGGCGATAACTCTGGCCTCCGTGATGTCGTAATCGAGTCCCGTAAGTTCTAACGCTGCGGTTCAATACCCACGCAGGTTATGTGTGTGTGTTTGCATATCCCGATTTAACGATACGCGTGTTTTGGGCTCTTTTTAAGTTTTTTTGCCCAAAGTAATGGGAAGTAGTTTGGTAAACCGGGCGATAACTCTGTCTTCAGATGTCGTAATCGAGTCCCGTAAGTTCTAACGCGTGTTCAATACCCACGCGGTGCTACTGTGTGTGTGTTTATGTGGCGTCCGGACGACGATGCGTGTGGTTTTGGGCTCTTTTTTCGCTTTTTTTTCGCTTTTTTTAAGTTGGCGAAGTTTTGCAACCGGGCGATAACTCGGTCTCCAGATGTCGTAATCGAGTCCCGTAAGTTCTAACGCTGTGTTCAATACCCACGCGGTGCTATGTGTGTGTTTCATGCGTGGCATCCGGACGGACGATGCGCAAGTTTTGGCTCTTTTTCGATTTTTTTGCCTAAGTGTTGGCGAAGTTTTGCAACCGGGCGATAACTCTGGCCTCCAGATGTCGAATCGAGTCCCGTAAGTTCTAACGCATGTTCAATACCCACGCGGTGCTATGTGTGTTTGCATGGCGTCCGGACGGACGATGCACGGGTTTTGGGCTCTTTTTTCGTTTTTTGCCTTTGGTGTTGCATGAAGTTTTGTAAACCGGGCGATAACTCGGGCCTCAGATGTCGAATCGAGTCCCGTAAGTTCTAACGCTGTTCAATACCTACGCGGCTATGTATGTGTGTTTTCATGGCGTCCGGACCGGACGATGCGGGTTTTGGGCTCTTTTTCGCTTTTTTCCCCAAAGTTTGGCGAAGTTTTGCAAACCGGGCGATAACTCTGTCTCCTCGTGATGTCGGAATCGAGTCCCGTAAGTTCTAACGCGATGTGTTCAATACCTACGGTAAGCTATGTGTGTGTTTGCATGGCGTCCGGACGGACGACGCGGTTTTGGGCTCTTTTTTCGCTTTTTTGCCTGTTGTTGGCATGAAGTTTTGCAAACCGGGCGATAACTCTGGCCTTCAGATGTCGTAATCGAGTCCCGTAAGTTCTAACGCGTGTTCAATACCTACGGCATATGTGTGTTTCGCGTTGGCGTCCGGACGGACGATGCGCGTTTTGGGCTCTTTTTTCGCTTTTTTGCCTAAGTTGTTAGCGTAGTTTTGCAAACCGGCGATAACTTGGTCTCCAGATGTTGGAATCGAGTCCCGTAAGTTCTAACGCGTGTTCAATACCCACGCGGCTATATGTGTGTTTGCATGATGTCCGACCGGACGACGACGCCGGTTTTGGGCTCTTTTTCGCTTTTTTGCCCGTTGTTGTTGGCGAAGTTTGCAAACCGGGCGATAACTCTTGCTTCAGATGTCGTAATCGAGTCCCGTAAGTTCTAACGCTGTTCAATACCCACGCGGTGCTATGTGTGTAGTTTATGGCGTCCGGATCCGGACGATGCGGGTTTTGGGCTCTTTTTTTCGCTTTTTGCCTAAGTTGTTGGCGAAGTTTTGCAAACCGGGCGATAACTCTGGTCTCCGATGTCGTGAATCGAGTCCCGTAAGTTCTAACGTGTCTCAATACCCACGCGGCATATGTGTGTGTTTGCATGGCGTCCGGACGACGACGATGCGGTTTTGGGCTCTTTTTTCGCTTTTTTGCCCAAGTTGTCATGGCGAAGTTTTGCAACCGGGCGATAACTCTGCCTCTTCGTGATGTCGTAATCGAGTCCCGTAAGTTCTAACACGTGTTCAATACCCACGCGGTGCTATGTGTGTGTTTTTGTGGCGTCCGGACGGACGATACGGTTTTGGGCTCTTTTTTTCGTTTTTTGCCTTAAGTTGTTGGCGTAGTTTTGCAACCGGGCGATAACTCTGGCCTCTCAGATGTCGAATCGAGTCCCGTAAGTTCTAACGCTGTGTCAATACCCACGCGTGCAGCATGTGTGTGTTTGCATGGCGTCCGGACGGACGATGCGGGTTTTGGGCTCTTTTTTTCGCTTTTTTGCCTGTTGTTGGCGTAGTTTTGTAACCGGGCGATAACTCTGGCCTCCGTGATGTCGTAATCGAGTCCCGTAAGTTCTAAACGCTGTTCAATACCCACGCGGCTGCTGTGTGTGTTTTTATGGCGTCCGGACGACGATAATGCCGGTTTTGGGCTCTTTTTCGTTTTTTTTGCCTTGTTGTTGGCGAAGTTTTGCAACCGGGCGATAACTCTGGCTTCAGATGTCGAATCGAGTCCCGTAAGTTCTAACGCTGTTCAATACCCACGCGGTGCTATGTGTGTGTCCGAGCTCATATGGCATCCGGACGGACGATGCGGGTTTTGGGCTCTTTTTCGTTTTTTTGCCTAAGTTGTTGGCGAAGTTTTGCAAACCGGGCGATAACTCTGCCTCCGTGATGTCGTAATCGAGTCCCGTAAGTTCTAAATGTGTGTTCAATACCCACGCGGTGCTATATGTGTGTTTTGCATGGCGTCCGGACGACGATGCGGTTTTGGGCTCTTTTTCGCTTTTTGCCTGTTGTTTGGCGAAGTTTTGTAAACCGGGCGATAACTCTGGCCTCAGATGTCGTAATCGAGTCCCGTAAGTTCTAACTGCGGTTCAATACCCACGCGGTGCTATGTGTGTGTTTTCATGGCGTCCGGACGGACGATACGCGTGTTTTGGGCTCTTTTTTCGCTTTTTTTTGCCGTAAGTTGTCGGGCGAAGTTTTGCAACCGGGCGATAACTCTGGCCTCCGTGATGTCTAATCGAGTCCCGTAAGTTCTAACGCTGGTGTTCAATACCTACGCGGTGCTATATGTGTGTTTATGTATGTCATCCCGGACGACGACGACGGTTTTGGGCTCTTTTTTTTCGCTTTTTGCCTGTTGTCATGTAGTTTTGCAACCGGGCGATAACTCTGGCCTCAGATGTCGTAATCGAGTCCCGTAAGTTCTAACGCGGTTCAATACCTACGCGGTGCTATGTGTGTTTTTCATGGCGTCCGGACGACGACGACGCGGTTTTGGGCTCTTTTTCGCTTTTTGCCTAAGTTGTTGGGCGAAGTTTTGCAAACCGGGCGATAACTCTTTTCCGTAATGTCGAATCGAGTCCCGTAAGTTCTAACATCGCGGTTCAATACCCACGCGGTGCTATGTGTGTGTCATGTATGTCCGGACGGACGATGCGGTTTTGGGCTCTTTTTTTTTTTTTTGCCAAGTGTCATGGAGTAGTTTTGTAAACCGGGCGATAACTCGCTCTCTCAGATGTTGAATCGAGTCCCGTAAGTTCTAACGCATGCGTCTCAGTAATACCCACGCGGTGCTATGTGTGTTTTGCATGGCGTCCGAACCGACGATGCGATTTTTGGGCTTTTTTCGCTTTTTGCAAAGCGTTGGCGAAGTTTTGTAAACGGGCGATAACTCTGGCCTCAGATGTCGTAATCGAGTCCCGTAAGTTCTAACGCGCTGTTCAATACCCACGCTGTGCTGTGTGTGTTTGCAAGGGCGTCCGGACGGACGATGCGCGTTTTGGGCTCTTTTTCGATTTTTGCCCAAGTTTGGCGTAGTTTTGCAAACCGGGCGATAACTCTGGCCTTCGTGATGTCGTAATCGAGTCCCGTAAGTTCTAACGCTGTTCAATACCCACGCGGTGCTATGTGTGTGTTTTTATGGCGTCCGGACTGGACGATGGGTTTTGGGCTCTTTTTTCGCTTTTTTTGCTCTGTTGTTTGGCGAAGTTTTGTAACCGGGCGATAACTCTGGCCTCAGATGTCGTAATCGAGTCCCGTAAGTTCTAACGCTGTTTAATACCCACGCGGTGCTATGTGTGTGTTTCATGTGGCGTCCGGACGGACGATGCGGGTTTTGGGCTCTTTTTCGCTTTTTTGCCCAAGTGTTGGCGAAGTTTTGCAACCAGGCGATAACTCTGGCTCTCAGATGTCGTAATCGAGTCCCGTAAGTTCTAACGCGCGGTTCAATACCCACGCGCGTGCTATGTGTGTGTTTATGGCGTCCCGGACCGGACGATGCGGGGTTTTGGGCTCTTTTTTCGCTTTTTGCCTAAGTTGTTGACGTAGTTTTGCAAAACGCGATAACTCTCCTCCGTGATGTCGTAATCGAGTCCCGTAAGTTCTAACGCTGTTCAATACCCACGCTAGCTATGTGTGTGTTTGCATGGCGTCCGGACCTGACGATGACGCGTGTTTTGGGCTCTTTTTTTTTTTGCCCAAGTTGTCGGGCGAAGTTTTGTAAACCGGGCGATAACTTGGCCTTCAGATGTCGAATCGAGTCCCGTAAGTTCTAACGCGTGTTCAATACCCACGCGGTGCTATGTGTGTGTTTGCGTATGTCCGGGATCGACGACGGGTTTTGGGCTCTTTTTTCGCTTTTTTGCCTAAGTTGTCGAAGTTTTGTAAACCGGGCGATAACTCGCCTCCAGATGTCGTAATCGAGTCCCGTAAGTTCTAACGCTGCGGTTCAATACCCACACGCGGTGCTATGTGTGTGTTTTACGGTGGCGTCCGGATGGACGACGCGTGTTTTGGGCTCTTTTTTTCGGTTTTTTTGCCTAAGTTTTGGGCGTAGTTTTGCAAACCGGGCGATAACTCTGCCTCAGATGTCGAATCGAGTCCCGTAAGTTGTAACGCATGTCTAATACCTACGCTATGCTATGTGTGTGTTTGCATGGCGTCCCGGACGGACGATGCGGGTTTTGGGCTCTTTTCGCTTTTTTGCCTAAGTTGTCGGGCGAAGTTTTGTAAACCGGGCGATAACTCTGGCCTCGATGTCGTTGAATCGAGTCCCGTAAGTTCTAAACGCTGTTCAATACCTACGCGGTGCTATGTGTGTTTTGCATGGCGTCCGGACGGACGATGCGGATTTTGGGCTCTTTTTTCGCTTTTTTGCCTTAAGTGTTGGCGAAGTTTTGCAACCGGGCGATAACTCTGGCCTCAGATGTTCTAATCGAGTCCCGTAAGTTCTAAACGTGTGTTCAATACCGACACAAGTATATGTGTGTGTTCATATGGCGTCCCGGACGGACGACGACGCGCGGTTTTGGGCTCTTTTTCGCTTTTTTGCCCAAGTTGTCATGAAGTTTTGTAACCGGGCGATAACTCGGCCTTCAGATGTCGTAATCGAGTCCCGTAAGTTCTAACGCGTGTTCAATACCCACGCGGTGCTATGTGTGTTTTATGGCGTCCGGACGACGACGATGCGGGTTTTGGCTCTTTTTTTTTTTTGCCTAAGTTGTTGGAGTAGTTTTGCAACCGGGCGATAACTCTTGCCTCAGATGTCGAATCAAGTCCCGTGAAGTTCTAACGCATGTTCAATACCCACGCGGTGCTATGTGTGTTTCATATGGCGTCCGGACGACGATGCGTGTTTTGGGCTCTTTTTTCGCTTTTTTGCCAAAGCTGTCATGGCGTAGTTTTGTAAACCGGGCGATAACTCTTGGCCTTCGATGTCGTAATCGAGTCCCGTAAGTTCTAACGCGCTGTTCAATACCCACGCGTGCTATGTGTGTGTTTGCAATGGCGCCCCGACGGACGATGCGTGTTTTGGGCTCTTTTTTCGCTTTTTTTGCCTAAGTTGTCGGGCGAAGTTTTGCAAACCGGGCGATAACTCTGGCCTTCAGATGTCGTAATCGAGTCCCGAAGTTCTAACGCGTGTTCAATACCCACGCGTGCTATGTGTGTTTGCATGGCGTCCGGATTCGACGATGCGGTTTTGGGCTCTTTTTCGCTTTTTTTGCTAAAGTTGTCATGAAGTTTTGTAAACCGGGCGATAACTCTGGTCTTCAGATGTCGTAATCGAGTCCCGTAAGTTCTAACGCTGCGGTTCAATACCCACGCGTGTTATGTGTGTGTTTGCGTGGCGTCCGGACGGACGATGCAGGTTTTGGGCTCTTTTTCGCTTTTTTGCCTAAGTTGTCATGAAGTTTTGCAACCGGGCGATAACTCTGGCCTCCGTGATGTCGGAATCGAGTCCCGTAAGTTCTAACGCTGTTCAATACCTACGCGATGCTATGTGTGTATTTACGTGGCATCCGGACGGACGATGCGGGTTTTGGGCTCTTTTTCGCTTTTTTGCCTAAAGTGTCATGAAGTTTTGTAAACCGGGCGATAACTCTGGCTCAGATGTCGAATCGAGTCCCGTAAGTTCTAACGCTGTGTAATACCCACGCAATGCTATGTGTGTTTTTGCATGGCGTCCGGACGGACGACACGGTTTTGGGCTTTTTTCGCTTTTTGCTTAAGTTGTTGGCGAAGTTTTGCAACCCGGCGATAACTCTGGCCTCCGTGATGTCTGGAATCGAGTCTCGTAAGTTCTAACGCGTGTTCAATACCTACGCGGTGCTATGTGTGTAGTTTGCATGGCGTCCGGATCCGACGATGCGGGTTTTGGGCTCTTTTTCGCTTTTTGCCTAAGTTGTTGGGCGAAGTTTTGCAACCGGGTGATAACTCTGGCCTCCAGATGTCGTAATCGAGTCCCGTAAGTTCTAACGTGTGTTCAATACCCACGCTGCGGTATATGTGTGTTTATGGCGTCCGGACGGACGACGCGGTTTTGGGTTCTTTTTTCGCTTTTTTGCCCAAGTTGTCATGTAGTTTTGCAACCGGGCGATAACTCTGGCCTTCAGATGTCGTAATCGAGTCCCGTAAGTTCTAACACGTGTTCAATACCACGCTGTGCTATGTGTGTGTTTGCGTGGCGTCCGGACGGACGATGCGGGTTTTGGGCTCTTTTTTCGCTTTTTTGCCCAAGTTGTCATGAGAGTTTTGCAACCTGGCGATAACTCTGGCCTTCAGATATTGGAATCGAGTCCCGTAAGTTCTAACGCATGTTCAATACCTACGCGGTGCTATGTGATGGTGTTTTATGTGGCGTCCTGACGACGATGCGGTGTTTTGGGCTCTTTTTTCGCTTTTTTGCAAACCGTCATGGCGTAGTTTTGTAAACCGGGCGATAACTCTGGCCTTCGTGATGTCGAATCGAGTCCCGTAAGTTCTAACGTGCTGTTCAATACCCTACGCGGGCTATGTGTGTGTTTGCGTATGCGCTCGATCCGGACGACGATGCGGTGTTTTGGGCTCTTTTTTCGCTTTTTGCCTAAGTTGTCATGGCGAAGTTTTACAAACCGGGCGATAACCTGGCCTTCGTGATGTCGTAATCGAGTCCCGTAAGTTCTAACGCTGTTCAATACCCACGCGTGCTATGTGTGTGTTTGCGGCGTCCGGACGACGATGCGGGTTTTGGGCTCTTTTTTTCGCTTTTTTGCTTGTCATGAAGTTTTGCAACCGGGCGATAACTCGCCTCCGTGATGTCGTAATCGAGTCCCATAAGTTCTAACACGCAGTTCAATACCCACGCTGATGCTATGTGTGTTCATGCGTGGCGTCCGGATTTAACGATGCGGGTTTTGGGCTCTTTTTTCGCTTTTTGCCTAAGTTGCAGCGGCGTAGTTTTGCAAACCGGGCGATAACTCTGGCCTCCGTGATGTCGGAATCGAGTCCCGTAAGTTCTAACGCGTGTCAAATACCTACGCGATACTATGTGTGTTTGCGTGGCATCCGGACGGACGATGCAGGTTTTGGGCTCTTTTTTCGATTTTTTTTATTTAAGTTTTGGCGAAGTTTTGCAAACCGGGCGATAACTCTGGCCTTCAGATGTCGTAATCGAGTCCCGTAAGTTCTAACACGTGTTCAATACCCACGCGGTGCTATGTGTGTAGAAATATGGCGTCCGGACGGACGATGCGGGTTTTGGGCTCTTTTTCGCTTTTTTTGCCTAAGTTTTGGCGAAGTTTTGTAAACCGGCGATAACTCTGGCCTCAGATGTCTGGAATCGAGTCCCGTAAGTTCTAACGTGTGTTAATATCGACGCGGTGTTATGTGTGAGTTTGCATGGCGTCCCGGACGGACGATGCCGGTTTTGGGCTCTTTTTTTTTTTTTGCCCAAGTTGTTGGCGAAGTTTTGCAACCGGGCGATAACTCTGGCTCTCAGATGTCGTAATCGAGTCCCGTAAGTTCTAAAACGCGGTTCAATACCCACGCTGTGCTATGTGGTGTTTGCGTGGTATGTCCGGACGGACGATGCGGGTTTTGGGCTCTTTTTTCGCTTTTTTGTGCAAGTTGTTCATGAGAGTTTTGTAAACCGGGCGATAACTCTGGCCTTCAGATATCGGAATCAAGTCCCGTAAGTTCTAACGCATGTTCAATACCCACGCCGGTGCTATGTATGTATTTTGCATGGCGTCCGGACGACGATGCGTGTTTTGGGCTCTTTTTCGCTTTTTTGCAAAATCGAAGCGTTGGCGAAGTTTTGTAAACCGGGCGATAACTCTGCCTCAGATGTCGTAATCGAGTCCCGTAAGTTCTAACGCTTGTTCAATACCCACGCGGTGCTATGTGTGTGTTTGCGTGGCGTCCGACGGACGATGCGTGTTTTGGGCTCTTTTTCGATTTTTTGCCCAAGTGTCGTCATGAAGTTTTGCAAACCGGGCGATAACTCTGGCCTTCGTGATGTCGAATCAAGTCCCGTGAAGTTCTAACGCTGTTCACTACCCACGCGGTGCTATGTGTGTGTTTCATGACGTCCGGACGGACGATGCGGTTTTGGGCTCTTTTTCGCTTTTTTGCCACATTAAAGTGTGGCGAAGTTTTGTAAACCGGGCGATAACTCTTGGCCTTTCAGATGTCGTAATCGAGTCCCGTAAGTTCTAACGCTGTTCAATACCTACGCTGCTATGCGTGTAGGTTTATGGCGTCCGGATTTAACGATGCGGGTTTTGGGCTCTTTTTTCGCCAAGTGTTGTCAGCGTAGTTTTGCAAACCGGGCGATAACTCGGGCCTCGTCATTTTAATCGAGTCCCGTAAGTTCTAACGCGTGTCTAATACCCACGCGATACTATGTGTGTTTGCGTGGCATCCGGACGACGATGATGTGTTTTGGCTCTTTTTCGATTTTTTGCCTAAGTTTCGGGCGAAGTTTAGTAAACCGGGCGATAACTCTGGCTCCGATGTCGAATCGAGTCCCGAAGTTCTAACGCATGTGTAATACCCACGCAGTGCTATGTGTGTGTTTGCAGGCGGCGTCCGGACCGACGACGCGGGTTTTGGGCTCTTTTTTCGCTTTTTGCCTGTTGTTGGCGAAGTTTTAGCAACCGGGCGATAACTCTGGCTCTCCAGATGTCTGGAATCGAGTCCCGTAAGTTCTAACGTTGTTCAATACCCACGCGGTGCTATGTGTGTGTTTATGGCGTCCGGTCCGACGACGATGCGGTTTTGGGCTCTTTTTCGCTTTTTTGCCCAAGTTGTTCATGTAGTTTTGCAACACGGGCGATAACTCTGCTTTTCAGATGTCGAATCGAGTCCCGTGAAGTTCTAACGCGGTTCAATACCTACGCAGTGCTATGTGTGTGTTTTTATGGCGTCTCGACGGACGACGCGGGTTTTGGGCTTTTTTTTCGCTTTTTGCCTAAGTTGTCATGAAGTTTTGCAAACCGGGCGATAACTCGCCTCCAGATGTCTAATCGAGTCCCGTAAGTTCTAACGCTGTGTCTAATACCCACGCGATGCTATGTGTGTTTTCATGGCATCCGGACGGACGATGCGTGTTTTGGGCTCTTTTTTCGCTTTTTGCCTAAGTTTTTGGCGTAGTTTAGCAAACCGGGCGATAACTCTGGCCTCCCAGATGTCTAATCGAGTCCCGTGAAGTTCTAACGCTGTGTAATACCCACGCAGTGCTATGTGTGTGTTTGTATGGCGTCCCGACCGACGACACGGTTTTGGGCTCTTTTTTTTTTTTGCTTTAAGTTGTTGGCATGAAGTTTTGTAAACCGGGCGATAACTCTGGCTCGTGATGTCGGAATCGAGTCCCATAAGTTCTAACGCGTGTTCAATACCCACGCGGTGTATGTGTGTGTGTTTGCGCATGCTCGGACGGACGACGCGGGTTTTGGGCTCTTTTTTCGCTTTTTCCCAAGTTGTCATGTAGTTTTTCAACCGGGCTATAACCTGGCCTTCAGATGTCGTAATCGAGTCCCAGAAGTTCTAACGCTGCGGTTCAATACCCACGCAAAGGTTATGTGTGTTTTTGCATGGCGTCCGGACTCGGACGATGCCGGTTTTGGGCTCTTTTTTTTGATTTTTTTCCTTGTTGTTGGCGGTAGTTTTGTAAACCGGGCGATAACTCTGCCTCCGTGATGTCGAATCGAGTCCCGTAAGTTCTAACGCTGCGGTTCAATACCCACGCGGCAGCTATGTGTGTGTTTTTATGTATGTCCGGACGAACGATGCGGGTTTTGCGCTCTTTTTCGCTTTTTTGCCTAAGTTGTCGGGCGTAGTTTTGTAAACCGGGCGATAACTCTGGCCTTCAGATGTCGAATCGAGTCCCGTAAGTTCAAACACGCGGTTCAATACCCACGCGTGCTATGTGTGTGTTTATGGCGTCCGGGACGACGACGCCGGTTTTGGGCTCTTTTTCGCTTTTTTGCCAAGTTGTCATGTAGTTTTGCAACCGGGTGATAACTCTGGCTCGTGATGTCTAATCTAGTCCCGTAAGTTCTAATGTGTGTCTAATATCGACGCGGGCTATGTAGAGTTGATGTAGGCGTCCGGACGACGACACGGGTTTTGGGCTCTCTTTTTCGCTTTTTGCCCAAGTTGTTGGCGAAGTTTTGCAAACCTGGCGATAACTCGGCCTCAGATGTCGTAATCGAGTCCCGTAATTTCAAACACGACGTGTTCAATACCCACGCGGTGCATGTGTGTGTTTTTATGGCGTCCGGACTGACCATACGGTTTTGGGCTCTTTTTTCGCTTTTTTTGCATTAAGTTGTTGGCGAAGTTTTGCAACCGGGCGATAACTGGCCTCTCAGATGTCGAATCGAGTCCCGTGAAGTTCTAACGCTGGTTCAACACCCACGCGGCTATGTGTATGTTTTCGCAGGCGTCCGGACGACGATGTGGGTTTTGGTCTCTTTTTCGCTTTTTTTGCCTAAGTTGTCGACGTAGTTTTGCAAAACCGGCGATAAACTCTGGTTCTCCAGATGTCGGAATCGAGTCCCGTAAGTTCTAACGCTGTCAAATACCCACGCAGGCTATGTGTGTTTTGCATGGCGTCCGGGACTTAATAATGCCGGTTTTGGGCTCTTTTTTCGCTTTTTTCCCTTGTTGGGCATGTTTTGCAACCGGGCGATAACTCCTGCTCTTCAGATGTTGGAATCGAGTCCCGTAAGTTTTAACGCTTGTTCAATACCCACGCGGTGCATGTGTGTAGCCATGTGGCGTCCGGACGGACGATGCGGATTTTGGGCTCATTTTCGCTTTTTTGCTTAAGTTGTCGCGAAGTTTTGCAACCGGGCGATAACTCTGGCCTCCGTGATGTCGTAATCGAATCCCGTAAGTTCTAACGTGTGTTCAATACCTCACGGTGCTATGTGTGTGTTTTCATGGCGTCCGACGGACGATACGGTTTTGGGCTCTTTTTCGCTTTTTTCTAAGTTGTTGGCGAAGTTTTGTAAACCGGGCGATAACTCTGGCTTCGTGATGTCGTAATCCATTCTTATAAGTTCTAACGCGCGGTTCAATACCCACGCGTACTATGTGTGTGTTTTCATGGCGCCCGGACGGGACGATACGCTGTTTTGGGCTCTTTTTCGCTTTTTTGCCTTGTTGTCGGGCGAAGTTTTGTAACCGGGCGATAACTCTGCCTCCAGATGCCTGGAATCGAGTCCCGTAAGTTCTAACGCGCGGTTCAATACCCACACGGCTATATGTGTGTTTTTGCGTATGCCTCGACTGACGACACGGGTTTTGGGCTCTTTTTTCGCTTTTTTGCCTGTTGTTGGGCGAAGTTTTGTAAACCGGACGATAACTCTGGCCTCCGTGATGTCGTAATCGAGTCCCGTGAAGTTCTAACATGTTCAATATCGACGCGGGCATATGTGTGTGTTTTTGCGAAGGCGTCCGGACGACGACGCGGTGTTTTGGGCTTTTTTTCGCTTTTTGCCCAAGTGTTGGCGAAGTTTTGTAAACCGGGCGATAACTCTGGCTTGTGATGTCGTAATCGAGTCCCGTAAGTTCAAACACGTGTTCAATACCCACGCGGTGCTATGTGTGTTTTTATGGGCGTCCGGACGGACGATGATGGTTTTGGGCTCTTTTTTCGCTTTTTGCCCGTTGTCATGAGAGTTTTGTAAACCGGGCGATAACTCTGGCTCCGTGATATTGAATCAAGTCCCGTAAGTTCTAACGCATGTTCAGTACCCACGCCAAGTGCATATGTGTCAGAGTTTGTGGCGTCCGAATCTGGACGATGCGGGTTTTGGGCTTTTTTTCTTTTTTTTGCAAAATCACATGAAGTTTTGTAAACCGGGCGATAACTCTGCCTTCATATGTCGTAATCGAGTCCCGTAAGTTCTAACGCTGTGTTCAATACCCACGCGGTGCTATGTGTGTGTTTATGGCATCGTCCGGATCGACGATGCGTGTTTTGGGATCTTTTTCGATTTTTTGCTTAAGTTGTTGCAAGTTTTACAACCGGGCGATAACTCTGCCTTCAGATGTCGTAATCGAGTCCCGTAAGTTCTAACGCTGTTCAATACCCACGCGGTGCATGTGTGTGTTTAACATGGCGTCCTGACACGACGATGCGGTTTTGGGCTCTTTTTCGCTTTTTTGTTGTCAAGAGTTTTTCGGGCGATAACTCGGGCCCAGATTTCTAATCGAGTCTCGTGAGTTCTAACGCTTGTTTAATACCCACGCCGTGCTATGTGTATGTTTGCGGTGTCCGGACGACGATGCGGGTTTGGGCTCTTTTTTCGCCTTTTTTGCCCAAGTTGTGGGCGTAGTTTTGCAAACCAGCGATAACTCTGGCCTCAGATGTCGAATCGAGTCCCGTAAGTTCTAACACGTGTTCAATACCCACGGTGCTATGTGTGTGTTTGCGGCATCCGGACGACGACGCGGGTTTGGGTCTTTTTCTGCTTTTTGCCTAAGTTGTCGACGAAGTTTTGCAAATCCGGGCGATAACTCTGGCTCCGATGTCGTAATCGAGTCCCTTAATTTCTAACGCGGTCAAATACCCACAAGGTTATGTGTGTGTTTGCATGGCGTCCGGACGAGGGACGATGCGTGTTTTGGGCTCTTTTAAGTTTTTTTTTGCCTAAGTTGTTGGCGTAGTTTTGCAAACCGGGCGATAACTCGCCTTCAGATGTCGAATCGAGTCCCGTAAGTTCTAACACGTGTTCAATACCCACGCGTGCTATGTGTGTAGTTTGTGTGGCGTCCGGACGGACGACGATGGGTTTTGGGCTCTTTTTCACCTTTTTTTTCCTGTGTTGTCGCGAAGTTTTGCAACCTGGCGATAACTCTGGGTTCCGTGATGTCTAATCGAGTCCCGTAAGTTCTAACGCGTGTCTAATACCTACGCGATGCTATGTGTATTTACGTGGCATCCGGATGGACGATGCAGGTTTTGGGCTCTTTTTCGATTTTTTGCCTAAGTTTCCGCGAGTTTAGCAAACTGGGCGATAACTCGGTCTCCGTATGTCGGAATTGAGTCCCGTAAGTTCTAACGCATGTGTAATACCCACGCAATGCTATGTGGTGTGTTTGCATGGCGTCCCGATTCGACGATACGGGTTTTGGGCTCTTTTTTCGCTTTTTTGCCTGTTGTCATGAAGTTTTGCAACCGGGCGATAACTTGGCCTCCGTGATGTCGGAATCGAGTCCCGTAAGTTCTAACGTTGTTCAATACCCACGCGGGTGCTATGTGTGTAGCCATAGCGTGGCGTCCGAACGGACGATGCGGATTTTGGGCTCTTTTTTCTTTTTTTCATTAAGTTAAGTTTTAGCGTAGTTTTGCAACCGGGTGATAACTCGTCTCTCAGATGTCGGAATCTAGTCCCGTAAGTCTAACGTGTGTTAATACCGACGCTATGCATGTGTAGATTTACAGAAGGTCCGGACGGACGACCCGGTTTTGGGCTCTTTTTTCGCTTTTTGCCCAAGTGTTGTCATGTAGTTTTGCAACCTCGGGCGATAACTCTGGCCTTTCAGATGTCGTAATCGAGTCCCGTAAGTTCAAACACGTGTTCAATACCCACGCGGCGCAGTATGTGTGTTTATGTATGGCGTCCGAACGGACGATGCGGATTTTGGGCTCTTTTTTGGCTTTTTGCCTAAGTTTTAGCGAGTTTTGCAAACTGGGTGATAACTTGGTCTCCGTATGTCGGAATCTAGTCCCGTAAGTCTAATGTGTGTTCAATATCGACGCGGCATATGTGTATGTGTGTGTTCATGAGGTCCGGACGGACGACCCGGTTTTGGGCTTTTTTTTCTTTTTTGCCCAAGTTCATGAAGTTTTGCAACCGGGCGATAACTCTGGCCTCAGATGTCGAATCGAGTCCCGTAAGTTCAAACACGTTGTTCAATACTCACGCTTGTGCATGCGGTGTGCCATATGGCGTCCGAATCCGACGATGCGGATTTTGGGCTCTTTTTTCGCTTTTTGCCTAAGTTTTAGCGTAGTTTTGTAAACCGGGGTGATAACTTGGTCTCCGTGATGTCGGAATCGAGTCCCGTAAGTTCTAATGTGTGTTCAATATCGACGCGGTGCTATGTGTAGATTCATGGCGTCCGGACGGACGATGCGGGTTTTGGGCTCTTTTTCGCTTTTTGCCCAAGTTGTCGCGTAGTTTTGCAAACCGGGCGATAACTCTGGCCTTCAGATGTCGAATCGAAGTCCCGTAAGTTCAAACACGGTTCAATACCCACGCTGTTCTATGTGTGTTTATGTGGCGTCCGGACGGACGATGCGGGTTTTGGGCTCTTTTTCGCTTTTTGCCTAAGTTGTCGTGAGAGTTTTGTAAACCGGGCGATAACTCTGGCTCCTTCGTGATATCGAATCAAGTCCCGTAAGTTCTAACGCATGTTCAGTACTCCACGCGGTGCTATGTATGTTCTCATGGCGTCCGGACGGACGATGCGGTGTTTTGGGCTTTTTTCGCTTTTTTGCAAACCTGTCATGAAGTTTTGTAAACCGGGCGATAACTCTGGCCTTCGTGATGTCGAATCGAGTCTCGTAAGTTCTAACGCTGTGTTCAATACCCACGCGGTGCTATGTGTGTGTTTGCGGGCGTCTGACTCGACGATGCGGTGTTTTGGGCTCTTTTTCGATTTTTTGCCCAACGTTGTGTCGGCGAAGTTTTACAAACCGGGCGATAACTCTGGCTCTTCGGGATGTCGTAATGGCGCCGTAAGTTCTAAAGTTGTTCAATACCCACGCGGGCTATGTGTGTGTTTGCATGGCGTCCGTCCGGATGACGATGCGGTTTTGGGCTCTTTTTTCGCTTTTTTGCTAAAGTGTCATGAAGTTTTGTAAACCGGGCGATAACTCTGGCCTTCAGATGTCGTAATCGAGTCCCATAAGTTCTAACGCTTGTTCACTACCCACGCGGCATATGTGTGTTTGCGTGGCGTCCGGATTTAACGATGCGGTTTTGGGTTTTTTTCGCTTTTTGCCCTGTGTTGCGCATGAAGTTTTACAAACCGGCAATAACTCGGCCTCCGTGTTTAATCGAGTCCCGTAATTTAACGCGTGTTCAATACTCACGCGATACTATGTGTATTTGCATGCGTGGCATCCGGACCGACGATGCGCGGTTTTGGGCTCTTTTTTCGATTTTTTTGCCTAAGTTTTCGCGAAGTTTAGCAACCGGGCGATAACTCTGGCCTTCAGATGTCGTAATCGAGTCCCGAAGTTCTAACACGTGTTCAATACCTACGCGGTGCTGCGTGTGTGTTTACGGGCGTCCGGACGGATGATGCGGGTTTTGGGCTCTTTTTTCGCTTTTTTTCCGTTGTCATCATGAAGTTTTGTAAACCGGGCGATAACTTGGTCTCCGTGATGTCTGAATCGAGTCCCGTGAAGTTCTAACGCTGTTCAATACCTACGCGATGCTATGTGTATTTGTGTGGCATCCGGATGGACGATGCGTGTTTTGGGCTCTTTTTTCGATTTTTTTGCCTAAGTTTCATGAAGTTTAGCAACCTGGCGATAACCCTGGCCTCAGATGTCCTAATCGAGTCCCGTAAGTTCTAACGCAGGTAATACCCACGCAATGCTATGTGTGTGTTTGTTTGCATGGCGTCTGGACGACGACACGGGTTTTGGGCTCTTTTTCGTTTTTTGCTTTTGTCATGCGAAGTTTTGCAACCGGGCGATAACTCTGGCCTCAGATGTTGAATCGAGTCTCGTAAGTTCTAACGCTGTTCAATACCCACGCGGTGCTATGTGTGTAGTTTATGGGCGTCCGAACTGACGATGCGGATTTTGGGCTCTTTTTTGGCTTTTTGCTTAAGTTTTAATGAAGTTTTGCAACCGGGTGATAACTCTGGCTCCGTGATGCTCTAATCTAGTCCCGTAAGTCTAACGTGTGTTCAATATCGACGCTGGTTATGTGTGTAGTTTTTATGAAGGTCCGGACGGACGACGCCGTTTTGGGGCTCTTTTTCGCTTTTTTGCCCAAGTTGTCGGGCGAAGTTTTGTAAACCTGGCGATAACTCCTGGTCTTCAGATGTCGAATCGAGTCCCGTAAGTTCAAACACGGTTCAATACCTACGCGGGTGCTATGTGTGTGTGTTTGCATGGCGTCCGGACGGACGATGCCGGTTTTGGGCTCTTTTTCGCTTTTTGCCCAAGTTGTTGAGAGAGTTTAGTAAACCGGACGATAACTCTGGCCTTCGATATTGAATCAAGTCCCGTAAGTTCTAACGCATGTTCAGTACTCTACGCCGGTACATGTATGTTCATGGCGTGTCCGGACGGACGATGCGTGTTTTGGGCTCTTTTTCGCTTTTTGGCAAAACCGTTGGCGAAGTTTTGTAAACCTGGCGATAACTCGCCTTCAGATGTCGTAATCGAGTCTCGTAAGTTCTAACGCGTTGTTCAATACCCACGCGGTGCTATGTGTAGGTTTATGTGGCGTCCGAATCCGACGATGCGGATTTTGGGCTTTTTTCGCTTTTTGCCTAAGTTTTAGCGTAGTTTTGCAACCGGGTGATAACTCTTGCTCCGTGATGTCGGAATCTAGTCCCGTAAGTCTAAATGTGTTCTAATATCGACGCTGTGTTATGTGGTAGTTTATATGGAGCGTCCGGACGGACGACGCCGGTTTTGGGCTCTTTTTTCGCTTTTTGCCCAAGTTGTCATGAAGTTTTGTAAACCGGGCGATAACTCTGGCTTCGATGTCGTAATCGAGTCCCGTGAAGTTCAAACACATTTGTTCAATACCCACGCGGTGCTATGTGTGGTTTCATATGTCCGGACGGACGATGCCGGTTTTGGGCTCTTTTTCGCTTTTTGCCAAGTTGTCGAGAGTTTGTAAACCTGGCGATAACTCTGGCCTTCAGATATTGAATCAAGTCCCGTAAGTTCTAACGCATGTCTCAGTACTCCACGCTGGTGCTATGTATGTTTGCGTATGTCCGGACGACGATGCGTGTTTTGGGCTCTTTTTTCGCTTTTTTGCAAAACCGTCATGTCAGTTTTGTAAACGGGCGATAACTCTGGCCTTCAGATGTCGTAATCGAGTCTCGTAAGTTCTAACGCTTGTTCAATACCCACGCTGTGCTATGTGTGTTATGCGTGGCCTCGACGGACGACGCGTGTTTTGGGCTCTTTTTCGATTTTTTGCCCAAGGTTGGGCGTAGTTTTACAAACCGGGCGATAACTCTGGCTCAGATGTCGTAACTGGCGCCGAAGTTCTAACGCTGTTCACTACCCACGCGTGCTATGTGGTGTTTGCGTGACGTCCGGATGTGACGACGCGGTTTTGGGCTCTTTTTCGGTTTTTTTGCTAAAGTGTCGGGCGAAGTTTTGCAACCGGGCGATAACTTGCCTCAGATGTCGTAATCGAGTCCCGTAAGTTCTAACGCTGTTCACTATCTACGCACGTGCTATGCGTAGTTTGCATGTGGCATGTCCGGACGAACGATGCGCGGTTTTGGGCTCTTTTTTCGCTTTTTTGCCTAATGTTTGCCGAAGTTTTGCAAACCGGCAATAACTCGGCCTCCGCGTATGTTTGAATCGAGTCCCGTAATTTAACGTGTGTTCAATACCCACGCGACACTATGTGTGTGCGCATGGCATCCCGGACGACGATGTGTGTTTTGGGCTCTTTTTCATTTTTTGCCTAAGTTTTGGCGTAGTTTAGCAAATCTGGCGATAACTCTTGCCTCTCGATGTTTAATCGAGTCCCGTAAGTTCTAACGCTGCAGGTAATACCCACGCACGTATGGTGTGTGTTTGTATGGCGCCCAGACCGACGATACGGATTTTGGGCTTTTTTTCGATTTTTCTTTTTGTTGTGGCGAAGTTTTGCAACCGGGCGATAACTCTGGCTCCGTGATGCTTAATCGAGTCCCGTAAGTTCTAACGCTGTTCAATACCCACGGTGCTATGTGTAAAGTTTGTATGGCGTCCGAATCCGACAATGCGGGTTTTGGGCTCTTTTTCGCTTTTTGCCCAAGTTGTCATGGTAGATTTTGTAAACACGGGCGATAACCCTGGCCTTCAGATGTCGAATCGAGTCCAAAGAAGTTCTAACGCTGCGGTTCAATACCCATGCAAGGTTATGTGTGTGTTTTGTATGGCGTCCTGGACTCGACGACGCGGGTTTTGGGCTCTTTTTTCGCTTTTTGCCTAAGTTGTTTCATGAAGTTTTGTAAACCGGGCGATAAACTCGCCTTTGTCGGAATTGAGTCCCGTGAAATTTAACGCAGGTTCAATACCCACGCTGATACTATGTGTATTTATGCGGCATCCGGACGGACGATGCGGTGTTTTGGGCTCTTTTTCGATTTTTTGCCTAAGTTTGGGCGAAGTTTAGCAAACCGGCGATAACTCCTGGCTTTCAGATGTCGTAATCGAGTCCCGTAAGTTCTAACACGGTTCAATACCCACGCTGTGCTATGTGTGTGTTTGCGGCGTCCGGACGGATGATGTGGGTTTTGGGCTCTTTTTCGCTTTTTTTTCCTGTTGTCACTTGGCGTAGTTTTGCAACCGGGCGATAACTGGTCTCCGTGATGTTCAATCGAGTCCCGTAAGTTCTAACGCTGTTCAATACCCACGCGATGTTATGTGTATTTGTGTGGCATCCGGATGGACGATGCGTGTTTTGGGCTCTTTTTCGATTTTTTTTGCCTAAGTTTGGGCGTAGTTTAGCAAATCGGGCGATAACTCTGGCTCAGATGTCTAATCGAGTCCCGTGAAGTTCTAACGCATGTGTAATACCCACGCAATGCTATGTGTGTGTTTGTATGGCGTCCGGACGGACGACACGGGTTTTGGGCTCTTTTTTTTTTTTTGCCTTTAAGTTGTCATGAAGTTTTGTAAACCGGCGATAACCTTGGCCTCCGTGATGTTGGAATCGAGTCTCGTAAGTTCTAACGCTGTTGTTCAATACCCACGCGTGCTATGTGTGTGTTTATGTGGTGTCCGAATCTGGACGATGCGGATTTTGGGCTCTTTTTCGCTTTTTGCCTAAGTTTAAAGCGAAGTTTTGTAAACCGGTGATAACTCTGGCTCCAGATGCTCGGAATCTAGTCCCGTAAGTCTATCGTGTGTTTAATATCGACGCGGTGGTTATGTGTAGAGTTTATGAGGTCCGGACGACGACGACGCGGGTTTTGGGCTCTTTTTTCGCTTTTTGCCCAAGTTGTCATGGCGTAGTTTTGTAAACCGGCGATAACTCTGGCCTTCGTGATGTCGAATCGAGTCCCGTAAGTTCAAACACGTTGTTCAATACCTACGCGGTGCTATGTGTGTTTGTATGGCGTCCCGACGACGATGCCGCTTTTGGGCTCTTTTTCGCTTTTTGCCTAAGTGTTGTTGTAGTTTTGTAACCGGGCGATAACTCTGGCTCTTCAGATATTGGAATCAAGTCCCGTAAGTTCTAACGCATGTTCAGTACATTTACGCGCATATGTGATGTTTTTGCGTGGCGTCCGAACTGACGATGCGGTGTTTTGGGCTTTTTCGCTTTTTTGCAAAACCGCTCATGAAGTTTTAGAATCGGCGATAACTCGGCTATCGATGTCGAATCGAGTCTCGTAAGTTCTAACGCTGTTCAATACCTACGCGGTGCTATGTGTCTGTTTGCGCGTATGCCCTGGATCGACGATGCGGTGTTTTGGGCTCTTTTTCAATTTTTTGCCTGTTGTTGTAGAAGTTTTGCAACCGGGCGATAACTCCAGATTCGATGTCGTAACTGGCGCCGAAGTTCTAAACGTGGTTCGATACTCACACGGCTATGTAGGTTTCGCATGGCGTCCGGATGCATTTACGCGGTTTTGGGCTCTTTTTTCGCTTTTTTGCTAAAGTGTTGGCGAAGTTTTGCAAACCGGGCGATAACTCTTGCCTTCAGATGTCGTAATCGAGTCCCGTAAGTTCTAACGCTGTTCACTACCCACGCGGTGGTATTACGTGTGTTTGCGTGGCGTCCGGATTTAACGATGCGGGTTTTGGGCTCTTTTTCGCTTTTTGCCTGTTGGTTCATGAAGTTTTGCAAACCGGGCAATAACTCGCCTCCGTGTTTTAATCGAGTCCCGTAATTTAACACGTGGTTCAATACCCACGCGACACTATGTGGTGTTTATGTGAGATCCGGACGGACGATGCGTGTTTTGGGTTCTTTTTTCGATTTTTTTTCTAAGTTTTCGCGTAGTTTAGTAAACCGGTATATAACTCTGGCCTCAGATGCTCAAATCGAGTCCCGAAGTTCTAACGCTGCAGGTAATACCCACGCGCAGCATGTGTGTGTTTGTATGGCGTCTGCAGACCCACGACACGGATTTTGGGCTCTTTTTTCGATTTTTTGCCTTTGTTGTCATGAAGTTTTGCAACCGGGCGATAACTCTTGGCCTCCGTATGTCTAATCGAGTCCCGTAAGTTCTAACGCTGGTTCAATACCCACGCTGCACTACGTGGTAGCCAAATGGCGTCCGAATCGGACGACACGGATTTGGGCTCTTTTTTCGCTTTTTGCCCAAGTTGTCATCGTAGATTTGCAACACAAACTGTGGCGATAACTCTGGCCTTCAGATGTCGAATTGAGTCCAGAAGTTCTAACGCTGCGGTTCAATACCTATGCAAAGCATATGTGTGTGTTTTGTATGGCGTCTGGATTCGGACGATGCGGTTTTGGGCTCTTTTTTCGCTTTTTTGCTGTAAGTGTTCACGAAGTTTTGCAACCGGGCGATAACTCGGCACCTTTCATTTAATCGAGTCCCGTGAATTTAACGCAGGTCTACTACCCACGCGACATTATATGTGTTTGCGTGGCATCCGGACGGACGATGCGTGTTTTGGGCTCTTTTTCGATTTTTTTTGCCTAAGCCGGCGTAGTTTAGCAACCGGCGATAACTCTGGCCTCCAGACGCCTAATCGAGTCCCGAAGTTCTAACGCTGCGGTGTAATACCCACGCAGCGTTATGTGGTGTGTTTGTATGGTGTCCGCACCGACGATACGGTGTTGGGCATTTTTTTTTTTTTGCTTTTTAAGTTGGGCGAAGTTTTGTAAACCGGGCGATAACTCTGGCCTCCAGATGTTTAAATCGAGTCCCGTAAGTTCTAACGTTGTTCAATACCCACGCTGCATGTGTGTGTTTGCATGGCGTCCGGAATCCGATGATGCGGGTTTTGGGCTCTTTTTCGCTTTTTCCCTGTTGTTGGGCGTAGATTTTCAATACGGGCTATAACCTGCCTTCAGATTTTAATTGAGTCCAGAAGTTCTAACGCTGGTTCAATACCCATGCAAAGCGTTGTGTGTTTTGCATGGCGTCTCGACTGACGATGTCGGTTTTGGGCTCTTTTTCGGTTTTTTCCTGTTGTCATGCGTTGTTTTGTAAACCTGGCGATAACTCTCACTTCCCCTTCGGTTTTAATCGAGTCCCGTGAATTTAACGCGGTTCACTACCCACGCGACACTATATGTGTTTCATGTGGCATCCGACGACGACGATGCGTGTTTTGGGCTCTTTTTTCGATTTTTTGCCTAAGCCATGCGAAGTTTAGCAAATCGGGCGATAACTCTGGCCTCCGTGATGCCGGAATCGAGTCCCGTAAGTTCTAACGCTATGTGTAATACCCACGCAGGTTATGTGTGTGTGTTTCAGATGGTGTCCGCACTGACCGACGATACGGTGTTGGGCTCTTTTTCGGTTTTTTGCTTTAAGTTGTCGGGCGAAGTTTTGTAAACCGGGCGATAACTCTGGCCTCAGATGTCTAATCGAGTCCCGTAAGTTCTAACGCGCGGTTCAATACCTATGCAGCATGCGTGTGTGTTTTGTATGGCGTCTGGATTTGACGACGCGGGTTTTGGGCTCTTTTTTCGCTTTTTGCTTTGTTGGTTAAGTCATGAAGTTTTGTAACCGGGCGATAACTCGGCCTCCTTCGTTTTAATCGAGTCCCAGAATTTAACGTAGGTCTACTACCCACGCCGACACTATATGTGTTTTTATGTGGCATCCCGGACGGGACGATGCGGTGTTTTGGGCTCTTTTTTCGATTTTTTTGCCTAAGTTTTCGGCGAAGTTTAGCAAACCGGGCGATAACTCTGGCCTCCGTGATGTTTGAATTGAGTCCCGTAAGTTCTAACGCTGCTGTAATACCCACGCAAAGCATATGTGTGTGTTTTCAGATGGTGTCCAGACCGACGATACGCGTGTTGGGCTCTTTTTCGTTTTTTTTTTTGCCTGTTGTTCGCGAAGTTTTGTAACCGGGCGATAACTTGCTCTCGGGATGTTTGAATCGAGTCCCGTAAGTTCTAACGCTGTTCAATACCCACGCTGGTTATGTGTGTGTTTGCATGGCGTCCGAACGGATGATGCGGGTTTTGGGCTCTTTTTCGCTTTTTTCCCAAGTTGTCATGTAGATTTTCAACACGGGCTATAACTCCGGCCTTCAGATTTCGTAATTGAGTCCAAAGAAGTTCTAACGCCGTGTTCAATACCTATGCAAAGGTTATGTGTGTGTTTTGTATGGCGGCCCGGATTCGGACGACGCCGGTTTTGGGCTCTTTTTTCGTTTTTTCCCTGTTGTCATTTGTTTTTGTAACCTGGCGATAACCTTGCCTCCAGATGTTCTGAATCGAGTCCCGTAAGTTCTAACGCCGTTGTTCAATACCTACGCACGTATATGTGTGTGTTTTGCGCTGGCGTCCGGATTTAATGATGCGGGTTTTGCGCTTTTTTCGCTTTTTGCCTAAGTGTTGTGGGCGTAGTTTTGTAAACCGGGCGATAACTCTGGCTCGTGATGTCGTAATCGAGTCCCGTAAGTTCTAACACGGTTCAATACCTACGTTGCAGTTATGTGTGTGTTTCGAGCCATGTCCCGACGACGATGCGTGTTTTGGGCTTTTTTCGCTTTTTTACCTGTTGTCATGAAGTTTTGCAACCGGGCGATAACTCGCCTTCAGATGTCGTAATCGAGTCCCGTAAGTTCAAACATTTGTTCAATACCTACGCCTGCTATATGTGTAGCCATGTATGGCGTCCTGGACGACGATGCCGGTTTTGGGATCTTTTTTCGCTTTTTGCCCAAGTTGTTCGAGAGTTTTGTAAATCGATGATAACTCTGGCCTCCGATATTAGAATCAAGTCACGTAAGTTCTAACGCATGTTCAGTACTCCACGCGGTGCTATGTACAGATGTTTGCGGCGTCCACGGACGATGCGGTGTTTTGGGCTCTTTTTTTCGATTTTTTGCAAAATCGCTCATGAAGTTTTGTAACCGGGCGATAACTCGCCTTTCGATGTCGTAATCGAGTCCCGTAAGTTCTAACGCTGTATAATACCCACGCGGTGCTATGTGTAGTTATGGCGTGGCGTCCGGACGGACGATGCGGGTTTTAGGATCTTTTTCGCTTTTTTGCTAAGTTGTTGGCGAAGTTTTGTAAACCAGGCGATAACTCGCCTCTCAGATGTTTTAATCGAGTCCCGTAAGTTCTAACGCTGGTTCAATACCCACGCGGTGCATGTGGTGTGTTTGCGTGACGTCCTACCGACGATGCGGGTTTTGGGTTTCTTTTTCACTTTTTGCCGGTTATCAAGCATGTAGTTTTGTAAACCGGCGATAACTCTGGCTCCAGATGTCGTAATCGAGTCCCGTAAGTTCTAACGCTGTTCAATACCCACGCTGATGCTATGTGTATTTGGCGGCATCCCGACGGACGACGATGCGGTGTTTTGGGCTCTTTTCGCTTGCTGGCCTGTTGTTGTCGTAGTTTTGCAACCGGGCGATAACTCTGGCTTTCAGATGTCGTAATCGAGTCCCTTAAGTTCTAATGCGCGGTTCAATACCCGGCGCGGTACTATGTGTGTTTGCGTGGATACCGGATTTAACGATTCGGTTTTGGGCTCGCTTTTTGCCAAGTTATTTTGCCGAAGTTTTGTAAACCGGACGATAACTCTTGGCTCAGATGTTTAATCGAGTCCCAAAAATTCTAACACGCGCTCAATACCCACGTGGTGCTATGTGTGTTTGCGGGCGTCCGGACGGATGATGTCGGTTTTGGGCTCTTTTTCGCTTTTTTGCCCAAGTTGTTGGGGATTTTTGTAACCAGCGATAACCTTGGCCTCAGATGTCGTAATCGAGTCCCATAAGTTTTAACGCTGTTCAATACCCACGCTGGGTGCTATGTATGTGTTTATATGGCGTCCGGACGCACGACGCGTGTTTTGGGCTCATTTTCGGGCTTTTTTCCCAAGTGTCATGCGTAGTTTTGCAACCGGGCGATAACTCTGGCTCCAGATGTTAGAATCGAGTTCCATAAGTTTTAACGCGGTTCAATACCCACGCCGTGTTATGTATGTGTTTATATGCGTCCGGACAGACGATGCGGTTTTGGGCTTGCTTTTCGCTTTTTTCCCCAAGTTGTTGGCGTAGTTTTGTAAACCTGGGCGATAACTCTGGCTGCCACGATGTTCTAATCGAGTCCCGTAATTCCAACGGTGTTCAATACTTCCACGGTGTTATGTGTGGTAGCCATGCTGGGCGTCCGGACGGACGATTCGGTTTTGGGCTCTTTTTCGGTTTTTGCCCAAGAGTCGAGAGTTTTGCAACCAGCGATAACTCTGGCCTCGTGATGTCGTAATCGAGTCCCGTAATTTCTAACGCGCGGTTCAATACCCACTTTGCCATATGTGTTTTTACATGGCATCCGGACGGGACGATGCCGGTTTGGGCTCTTTTTTTTTGCCAAGTTGTCATGAAGTTTTATAAACCGGGCGATAACTCTGGCTCCGTGATGTCGGAATCGAGTCCCGTAAGTTCTAACGCTGTTCAATACCCACGCTGATGCTATGTGTATTTATGGCATCCCGGACGGGACGATGCGTGTTTTGGGCTCTTTTTCGATTTTTTGCTCAAGTTGTTGCCGAGTTTTGCAACCGGGCGATAACTTTATTTTCAGATGTCGTAATCGAGTCCCGTAAGTTCAAACACGTGTTCAATACCCACGCGGTGCTATGTGTGTGTTTGCGTGGCATCCCGGCGCGTATCGATCGGTTTTGGGGTTTTTTTCGCCTTTTTGCCCGTTGTTGGCGTAGTTTTGTAACCGGGCGATAACCTGGCTCCGTGATATTGAATCGAGTCCCTTAAGTTCTAATCGCATGTCTAGTACCCACGCGGTACTACGTGTGTGTTTCATGGGATACGGACGAACGATTCGGTTTTGGGCTCTGCTTTTGGCTTTTTGCCCGTTGTTCATGCATGTTTTTTAAACCGGACGATAACTCTGGCTCTCAGATGCTCTGGAATCGAAGTCCCAAAAATTCTAACGCGCGCTCAATACCCACGCGGTGCTATGTGTGTGTTTGCGTATGTCCGGACCGGATGATGTCGGTTTTGGGCTCTTTTTTCGCTTTTTTGTCAAGTTGTCGGGGAGTTTTGTAAACCAGCGATAACTCTGCCTCCAGATGTCGTAATCGAGTCCCATAAGTTTTAACGTTGTTCA